>BPTQ01000007.1:110212246-110227533 GCA_019973895.1 Chrysanthemum seticuspe | reverse complement strand
GGGCTTAGGGCTTCGAATGGCGAATTCCCCTGAGGTAACCTTCGTGATAATGAATGGTTTGATGCCTATGGATATTTTAGAATCCTAACTTGGGCCTTCGAATGGAAGGGCTTCGACACGTCTCGGAGGAGTGTCCTTCGAGCTACTTGGACGGTACATCATCAGTTAGCTTCACAGAGGTGACAAATTTGTGCCATTCGGGATTCATGTTGTTCACAAACTTTGAGTTCAGTTGAATATTTGGCATGGTCATTTTGATATTACTCATGTTATTCACAAGCTTGTGGAATCTCACGTAGTATTCATAGACACTTTCTTCTGGTTTCATCTTAAAGTGCTCAAATTCATCATACAGTTGTGATTCTCTGTCTTCCTTAGTTAATTTAGAACCCGAGAGAAGCATCTTGACATTATCCCAAACAGCCTTGGCTTCAGTGTTGTGATTGATAAGCTTGTAGATATCTTTTGGAAGACCCTAAAGTATAATGTTTGAAGCCCTGATATCCGCATCGTATCTCTTTTTTTCCTTATCACTGGGCTCATCATACGTCTTTGGTCTGGCCAAACCTAAGATTACTGTTCCATCTGCAGCTGTTTCAAGTGTGTCTCTTGTAGTCTCAATCTGATAAGGTCCTTCATAAATTGACATGAGAATGTTGACCCCATTTTCCTTTCCCAAATAGTACAACCTAATTCGTTGAGCCCATGAGTCATAGTCTTTTCTGTCAAGCATTGGTGGACGAGTATCTGATCCAGCTGCTTGAACGTCCTCAGCTACAGAAGAGATGATTGTAGGCACGTTGGTAGACATGTTTACAGATTTCACGGGATTTTATAACTCTATGATTAAACCGGGAAATAGATTCTTTCACGGGATTTTACTAAATCAAGAGAAAACCGTATCAAAAACAATAATCAACCAAGTCGCTATAAAACTTGAGAACAAGTCGCTAAGTAACAACTCGCTAAAAGCACAAGTCGCTATGAAACAAGTAGCTAGACACAAGTTGCTAAAGCAACAACTCGCTAAGTTGACAAGTCGCTAAAGAACAACTCGCTAAGTGGGCAAGTCGCTAAGAAACAACTCGCTAAGAGGCCAAGTCGCTAAAGAGCAACTCGCTAGTCACAACAAAGTCAAGTCGCTGAAAATAGTAAAGACAAGTCGCTACATTGAACAAGTCGCTAGCCGAAGTGGTACAACCACTACTTTGTACTATTTGTCGCTTTGTCTCAATAGACAAGTCGCTAGTGCTCAAGTCGCTACCACCACAACTACAAGTCGCTAATAATTATAGAAGCAAGTCACTACCAAGAAAACTAATCCGAGACTCAAGTCGCTACCAAGAAAAGTTCAAACACAATACTTTTCAATCCAAAACTAACCCAACCACAGTGATTCAAGCTTTCCAAATCAAAACCCAAGAACATGCAATGATTCTAAAAACGAAAGTACACTCAAAATTCAAACTTTAACACAAGAAATGATCCAAATGATGCAAAAACCACTAAACTTTTTCAAACCCAAAAACCATATAAAACAACTAGAAATCCAAGGACATGTAAGAGAGATGATCAAACCATGGCTCTTGATACCATTTGTAACATATTGGATTTCACAAACACATCAAACCATGATCAAACTAGGCGTATACTTTGAGGTTTTTAGAGAGAGAAAGTTTAGAGGTTTGGGAACTTAGTAAGAGAAAGTAAAAGTATTATTATGAGCTCCAACCCTCTACCTTGGGAGGTAGAGGGTATTTATAGTATCTTATATAAACGCCACCTACGGGCTGTGAATCAGGCATACAGTGGGTAAAGACCCGTCCGTCCTCCACGGTGTTACCTAACTAAATACTATCTAACATAAAATAACTACGACTACGAGCTTTCTAACGATTACATATACTTGAGGTGACCGACACTTTAATAGCTGGATTTACTAAATCCTAACATTGATTATGTAATTCTTGTGAATATTGTCTTGATACTTGTTTATTTCATATGAGAACTTGTGATAAAAGGATGTTTGGATAATTGTGGTGTTTGTTTGGAATATGTTGATAACATCATATTTGGTTGAATTGGAACTTGTTCTTGTTTATTGTTTTGGTTGATCATTGTTGAGTTCAATAGATGAAAGTATTCTTAACAATGGTTAGTTTCAATTCATTAGTGACAAATGATTTTGGTCTTGTACTTTGTGTCGATTGTGCAAGAGAATTAATAAACATAACAAGTAAAGGTTTAATTTGGATTAAGGCCGAAAGGAATCTTTTGAATATGTGTTCTCATTATCTTTCAAGTAAATGGAACTTTACAAATTAATAACATCTAAGTATAAGGGCCGAAAGGATTATTTCTTTGTTGTTGGTTTAGGCATAAGGCTCATGACATGACCATTTGATTGAGGCTTATGTATATTTGTTAGCCTTAATAGTTTTTATTAGAAGTGATGGTCATTCACATTTAGGAACTTTGTAACGTGTGTTAGATATCGTGATAGAATAGTTAACGGGCTCATGGATTGGGATAAGCTAATTGGTTATAAGTTAAGTTAAGCTAGCCTTTCTTCATGTGTTATCCAATCCAAGTCCACAAGGCCCAAGCCAAAGCCCATTAGGGCGTTTATGTATTGTACTCTATAAACCCCTCAAAGTCTCATTTTGAGGGGTGTGCTTGAGTGTGTGTGTGTGTGTGTGTGTGTGTTTTCTTTGGAATATACAACATCTTGTGTTCATCTTTGTCTCTTCACATACACGATTCTTATATCATTCAAGTCACCATCTTTCTCATCTTCGTTTTCTTTCTTACTTCTACGCATAAAGTGTGTTTGGTTTACGTGTGTTTATCTTATGATAAGGTGTGTACGCGTAAGGTTGGTGTAAAAGTGAGGTCCTACAATTGGTATCAGAGCCTAACAATGGTTTAGGAGTGTTTGGTTGAAGTTTTTTTATGTAGTGGTTACGCGTAGACTCGTTCTCAAAGTTATCTTGCTTAAAGCTTTACTTTTTGCACTAAAATCTTCAAGATTCTTATGGTTTAAGGTTTTTATAGTATTAAAGAGTCTAGTTTTGGAAAAAAGTTCGAAGCTTTACGTGTTTTACATTAGTTTTAAACTCGTGTGTATTGGGTCGTACGTTTCTACGCATAAGCTATCTAAGCACTTCGGGTGAAAAAGGTTAAAACTTTTGTGTTATTTGAGTGTTTTTAAGGCTGTTTGTGCAAGAGAAAGTGTTTGAATCGCTGGGAATTTTTTACGCGTAAAGGTCAAAAAGTCAAAACCCTAGTTTTCTACGCATAACTTTTTGGTGAAGAATCTTCGTGCAACAACGATTACTCAGTGCTTCCCTCAATTGGATAAGTTTGTGGAACACTTTGACTTGTGGATATCTTTTACGCTGTGACAGTGTAAAGGATTTTTGGTTTTTAACCCAGATTTACGCATAAGCTAAATCTTACGCGTATAATTTCTTACGCATAAGCATTTTCTTACGCCTAAGCTTGTCTTATGCATAAGTAAATCCTACGCATAAGGATTCTACGTTTAAGTTTTTTTTAGCCTACACATAACTCTAAAGGTTACGCGTAAGTTGGGTTTTACGCATAAGGGATCCTAAGCCTAAGCTTTTTACGCATAAGAATCCTACGCATAAGCAATCCTACACATAAGCACTCATTTCTACGCTTAAGAAAGTTTTACGAGTAAGATTTTGAGCAAAACTTCAAACGGCTATAACTTTTGAACCGTAACTCCGTTTTCAGCGATCTACCATCAAAACGACCGTGAGAACGAGGAGAATAGACTGCTGAACCATCTAAAGTTCATTTGAGTCAACCTTCAAGTCCAAAAAACGCTCCGAAAAGAAGTTATTGAGGTTTTTAAGTTTTTAGACCAAATTTTCACTACAACAACCGAGCTTAATCTTCATCCAACACAACTCCTTTATCGTTGAATCGATCCTACATCAACTTTATCATATCATACCTTCATCTATGGCAACTCAACAAGACATTCATGCAGCCGGTGCCGAAAACCGTCCTCCGATGTTGGAAAAAGGTGGTTATCTTCAATGGACAAGTCATATGCTTCGTTACATCAAGACAAAACCTAATGGGAAATTGATGATCAAATCCATTCAGAATGGACCCTTCATACCTCGACAAGTCCAAGACCCTGGAAATGCTGATGCAACACCTCCCATCCCGCCATTTTTTCGTCTTCAAAAAGAATCAGAATACTCTGAAGAGGATCAGAAACAAGTCGAAGCAGATGACATGGCAATTCATATTGTCCAACTGGGTTTACCAAGAGACATCTTTGCTGCTGTAGACAGTTGTGAAACTGCTTTCGATACGTGGGAACGTGTTAGACGGATTTGTCATGGAACTGAAATTGGTCAACAAGATACGGAGAACAAGCTGCTAACTGCTTGGGAGAAGTTTACATCCACTCCAGGAGAATCCATTGAATCCTACTATGGAAGGTTCTGCACTTTAATGAATGAGCTGATCAGAAACAAGTTGACACCCAGAACTATCGTGAGCAACATCAAGTTCCTGAACAATCTTCCAGAATAATGGGGACGATATGTCACTATTGTCAACCAAACAAAAGACTTACATCAAGTGAACTTTGATCAACTCAACGATTTTATGAAACAAAACCAAAATGAAGTGAATGAAGTCAGGCAAGAAAGATTAGCAAAGAATCATGATCCATTGGCACTCATTGCAAAGACTCAAACTCCAGTGAATACACAACAACAAGCTTCATCATCTTCCACTAACAACAACTTGCAGCAATACATCCCTCAACAACTAAACTATCCACCTGAACAACAACATTACCAGGAACAAGGAATCACTGATCTTGAAATGGAACCAGAAGAATCTTTGTCACAAGCATTTGCATTCTTGGGTAAAGCATTCAGAGGTCGCTATTCCACACCAACTAACAACAACCAAAGGATTTCATCAAACACACGCAACAGGCAAATTGCACAGCCAGGTGTGAACATGGGTAATCAAAGACAAATGGTTGGAGTTATTGCGAACCCACATGGATATGCTACTGGATTTCAGATGGGTAATCAAGCGGTTCCGAATCAGGGTAATCAGATGGGTCAGAATGTTGGGAATAGAGCAGTGGGTAATCAGAATGGGAATGTTGCAGCTCCAGTCATTGGGAATTATGGAAATGTGAATCAGGGTAATCAAGTTAAGTGTTATAACTGTCAAAGATTGGGTCACATGGCAAGGAATTGTCCAACTAAGCCAAAAAAGAAGGATCTTGCGTATCTTCAGAAAGTTATCATGTTGGTACAAAAGGAACAATTTGGACTTCAATTGAGTGCTGAGGAACATGACTTTATGGCTATTATGGATGATTTGGAAGACCTCGAGGAACTCAATGCAAACTGCATCTTCATGGCAAATCTTCAGGAGACTAAGTACGACACTGATTCTGACGCACCTCCTCTCTATGACGCCAATACAGTATCTGAGGTACCAATAACTAATCCATGCTATAACAATGTCATATTTGATGTGTTTACTCATGACGAACAGCATTCTGTGACATCAATACCTACTTATGATACATACCTGGACAATCCGAGTTGTAGCAATACTAACTCTGAGACTCCAAATGTGGATCCTAGTGGAGACTGTGTGGCACAAAATACTAAGACTGATGAGGAAACACGTGCTTATTTTGAATCATTAATCCATAACTGTGGCATTGAAATTGAGAAAGTTAGAACGGTCAATCGCGAAGTTAAGGCCGCGAATGCTAAATTGACCGCTGGGCTTGAGAGTTACAAGGAGAACGCAAAAGCCTTTGAATTTCATAAAAATAAAGAATCAGAATTAGAAATTGGTTATCGAAATTTGGTTTCTAAAGAGCAACTATTGCAAATCAAGTATAACACACTTGATGTGAATTTGAACTTGAAAATTAAATCTTTAAACAAGGAAATTTCTGATTTAAATAACCAACTTTCTAAACAAAAAGAAATGTTTTCTAATCTTGAAAAAGAGAAGAAGCAGTTGATTACTGATTTTTCAAAACGAGAAGATTCTCTTCTTGATGAAATTCTTGATAAAAATGAAAAAATCCAAACTTTGGAAAATTTGCTTCTTAAAATGGGTCATTCTGCTCAAACAATCAAGATGCTTTCTAATCAAGTAAATCCGCGTTTTCATACTACTCATAGAATGGCACTTGGTAACGACCCTTCTTCGTTCCTCAAGAAAACTCATAAATCTTAGAATGTGTTAAACAATGGAAATGTTTTACATGAACCCATTATTGTTCGTGATTCTCTTGAAACGTTAGAACTATCTGAGGAGAGTAGATCAAAAATGAAACAAAAGAATTCGGAAATCAAACCAATTGATTATAACAGATGGAACAAAATTAACGGAATTACTTTTGTTAATCAAAAAGAAAAGTCAAAGTTTTTCATCACACCAAGTGTTTCAAACAAAGAGTCAACACCTGTTTTAAAATCTGTTTCAAAACCAGTTGTTGTCTCAAATTCTCTTTCAAACATTGAACAAATGTCTTCAAACAATCCTTTTAACACAAGTGATGCGAGAAGTATTTTAGAAAATGTGAAAACTAGAATTGTGGATCTTCAAGACACTGTTAAAACTAAAACCAATATTATAACAAACATCTGGTTTAATAGTTTTGATAATGAAAATAAAAAGTATTTTGAAACTCAAATTGCCCCTCAGCTGAATGCCATCAGTGCAAGGGTAATTCATTTTAAACAAGCATTTTTGAAAGAAACAACTGACTTTTTCAAGGACCATAAATCCCTGGTAAAGCAAGCTAATGACTGTGTTGAACAAATCAAAGTTTTGGAAAATTTAAATGACTCTCTCTTCGAAGATGTTCTAACTACTGATATTATGTCCATTATTTTGCAAACATATTATGTTGAAGATCATGAAAGACTCCAGTCTGAGACCTCCAAAATTGTTTCAAAATATGAAAAAGCACTTGAGAAACTTGAAAAAGAAAATGTCTCATATTTTAAACAACTTGATCGAAAAACAGAGGAATGCAAGTATGACAAACTGTCGTATGAGCATGCCTACGATGACATGAAAGCGAAAAATGATCTTTTGAGGGCTCAGCTGGAATGTCAAAAAGGCAAGGCAGTGGATACTAAGATTTCAAAACCATTGACTGAGGAGAAAGCAAATGCTCCCAAACCGGTTTTAAAATCAAAAATTTCTGTTTCAATGCCTCCTCCAAAAGTCAATGAGAAAAATGATTTATCAAAATCAGTCACTCCACCTGCCTTGCCTAAACAAAATGTTGATAAAGGAAAAGCGGTTATTGAGAAACCAAAATTTTTAGCTCCTGGCCTTTTTAAGATGAGTACCACTAATGCATCTGCCTCCACATCTAAAACATATGGAACAAACAACATATGGTTAGAAAAGCACTCTAAAGAGACTAGGAAAGCTGAAACCACTTCTCTAGATAAGATTGTGAATCCTAATGAGTGTGCCTTACCTTCTACAGGACTAGGAAGCACCTCTAGGAGCAGCAGACTAAAGCCTAAGAGCAATACAAGGAACAATAGAGTCTCGCTTGCCTCTAAGAGGAGTCGCTTGAATAAAGAAAAGAAAGTAGAAGAACACCCTAGGAATTTACCGCTTTGTAATAAGAAAGACATTTCATCTGAATGTAATGAACCTATGAAACTTGCTAAGTCTAATGAATGTGTTGAATCTGTTTGTTTAACTTGCTAGAAATCTTTAACTAATGTTCATGATGATTGTGTTTCTAAGAATGAGATTGTTAAGCCTGTTAAGAAGAATGTTCCCAAAAGAACTTATCCTAAACGAATAAGAAGACTAGTTGCGAGACTTAGGCTTTACACTACTGATAGGGAGCATAATGTTTACTTTAGGGATGACATTTGGAAACCAACGGGTAGAACTTTCACACTCCAGAATGGTAGAATGAGTGATGAACCTGTCTTACCAATAGATGACTTCTATGAGTGTGATCAGGATTTTACCTCTAACCCAAAGGAACCAAAATCGAAACGGTTTCCAAAATCTTCTTCTTCTGTTATTGGCAGGTTATCAAAATATGTCTTTGGATCATCGACTCGGGTTGCTCCAAGCACATGACCGTGAATCTGAAGCTGCTGATCAATTTCGTTTGGAAATTCATGGGAACCGTACGTTTCGGAAATGATCATGTAGCAGCTATCATGGGTTATGGAGATCTACCTTTTGGAAATTAGTTGATCACTCGGGTTTACTATGTCGAAGGGTTGGGACATAATTTGTTCTCAATCGGGCAGTTCTGTGATGCAGATTTAGAGGTTGCTTTTAGGAGAAATGCTTGCTTCGTTAGAAACTTGGATGGAACTAATCTCTTAAATGGGAATCGTGATACAAACTTGTATGCTATCGACATTAACCAAATGGCCTCTTCATCACCAATATGTCTTATGACACGAGCATCTGGAACAAAGTCCTGGTTGTGGCACAGACGGTTATCCCATCTCAATTTCGACACCATCAACAAACATGCCAAAGACAACATCGTCAATGGACTTCCAAAGTTCAAATACACCAAGGATCACTTATTTCCATCATGCGAACAAGGAAAAAGCAAAAGAGCATCATATAAACCCAAATCCGTACCTAGTTCGGAAGCAAGGTTGCATATGCTGCACATGGACTTATGTGGCCCAATGAGAGTTGAAAGCATTAACGGGAAAAAGTATGTTCTTGTTATCGTCGATGATTATTCAAGATATACATGGGTTAGGTTTTTGAGATCAAAAGACGAAGCACCAGGCATCATCATCACCTTTCTGAAGTGTATTCAAGTACTTCTTCAAGCTCCAGTAAGAGTTGTAAGAACAGACAACAACACAGAATTCACAAATCAGGAGTTAAGAGCTTATTTTGAAGATGTTGGAATAACTCATCAAACATCAGTTGTTAGAACTCCACAGCAGAATGGGGTAGTTGAAAGAAGAAATCGTACTCTTGTGGAAGCTGCTCGCACAATGCTAATTTATTCTAGTGCACCGTTATTTCTATGGGCTGATGCTGTTGCCACTGCTTGTTTCACTCAAAACCGATCCCTAATTCATCCAAGATTCAATAAAACCCTATATGAAATAGTGAACAACAGAAAACCTGATATCTCTTACTTTCACGTGTTTGGCGCTTTATGCTATCCGACAAACGACTGAGAAGATCTAGGGAAACTGAAAGCTAAAGGTGATATTGGAATCCTCATTGGATATTCAGATAGCTCGAGGGCATTCAGGGTGTATAACCGGAGAACTAAGAGGATCATGGAGACGATGAATGTGAAATTTGACGAACTTTCACAAATGGCTTCTGAGAGACTCGCTCAAGAACCCGCACCAAACCCGCAGACTTCTGGACATATCAGTTCAGGACTCGTACATCAAAGAGGTCCATCAACTTTTACTGGCACTCCTCATGAACAAGAATGGGAGAAATTCTTTGAGTTAATGTTCGATGAATACTTTGGTGGAACTTCGACAAATGCATCAAACCATCATTCCGCTGCACCCGCTCAAAATGATCTACCACCGCCACCAACAGAAGATGCATCTACAACGGTCGAAACCAATGCACCAACTCCATAAACATCATCTACATCTACTCCAGCAACTCTAATTCTTTAAACAGTTTTACCAGCAGTTGATGAGCAAATTCAAAACTTATCATTTCAAGAAGAACCTACTCAAAACCAGAATGATGCAACATTAGATGAAGACTTATTTGAAAACCCGTTTGCTACGGAATCAGCTGAATCATCTTCAAGCTTACGAGATCCATCTAACTCGCACTCATATAATCTACGGTATCCTTCTACTATGAAGTTGGCAAAAGATCATCCGATTGAACAAGTTATTGGTGAACCGTCAAGGCCAATTCAGACGAGACGCCAACTTGCCACCGATTACGACTTATGCATTTACCTTTGCTCGATTAGCAATATAGAGCCAAAGAACATTCGCGAGGCAATAGCAGAACCCGCATGGATAGAAGCGATGCAAGAGGAACTTCTCCAATACCGTCTACATGACTCTTGGGATATGGTTCCAAGACCAATTGACGTTCGCGTCATTGATCTCAAATGGTTATGGAAGAACAAAAGGGATGAAGAGATGACTGTAATTCACAACAAAGCTCGTCTCGTAGCCAAAGGATACAGACAAGAAGAAGGAATAGACTTTGAAGAGTCATTCGCGCCGGTAGCCAGACTTGAGGCAGTCAGGATTTTCTTAGCCTATGCAGCTCACAAAAACATTACGGTTTATCAGATGGACATTATGACCACGTTCTTGAATGGAACTATGAAAGAAGAAGTGTACGTGAGTCAGCCAGAAGGCTTCATAGACATGGAACATCCAGACTACGTCTACAAACTTAAAAAGGCAATCTATGGTTTAAAGCAAGCTCCGCGAGCGTGGTATGATGAACTATCCTCTTTCCTTATTCTAAACAATTTCACCAAAGGAACGGTTGATCCTACCTTGTTTACACAAAAATGCAAAAACGACATTTTGATTGTTCAGATTTACGTGGACGACATCATTTTTGGGTCCACTAATAGATCTTTCAAAACATTTTGAAAATCTCATGAAAAGAAAATTTGAAATGTCCATGATGGGGGAACTAAAATTTTTTCTTGGTTTACAAATACATCAGTCCCACGTGGAATTTTTATAAATCAAGCTAAATACACAACTGAGATTTTGAAAAATCATGGTATGGATAATTGTGATTCGGTCGGAACACCAATGGTATCTTCACCAAAAATTGGATCCAATTTGTTTGGGAAACCTATTGATCCGAAGAAATATCGGAGCATGATTGGTTCTCTCATGTACCTTACTGCTAGTCGACCCGATATTCATTTTGTTGTTTGCTTATTAGCACGGTTTCAGGCAAAGCCTACCGAACTGCACCTCAAAGAGGTTAAACGGATCTTTTGGTACCTGAAGACATCCATTCACAAGGGTCTTTGGTATCCGAAGGAATCCGGATTTGATCTAACTGCCTTTTTAGATGCGGACCACGCAGGGGATCAAGTTACAGCAAAAAGTACATCAGGAGGAGCACAATTTTTGGGTGAAAAGTTAGTAAGCTGGTCCTCAAAGAAATAAGATTGCACTTTCAACCGCTGAAGCTGAGTATGTGTCTCTATCTGCGTGTTGTGCTCAAGTTCTATGGATGAGAACACAACTCACAGATTATGGCTTTACTTTTGATAAAATACCTATGTATTGTGACTCGAAAAGTGCCATAGCCATATCAGGCAATCCTGTTCATCACTCAAAGACTAAGCATATCAGAGTACGCTATCACTTCATAAAAGAACATGTGGAAGAAGGTACTGTTGAATTATATTTCGTGAAGACAGATTACCAACTCGCCGATATATTTACTAAAGCCCTTCCAAAAGAAAGGTTTGACGATTTAGTTTGACGAATTGGAATGCGAAGCCTAACCCCTGAGGAGTTAGAACGTCTTATCGAATCTTCTTGAAAATGATTTTCCAAAAAGCTTCGCTGTAAATTTTTTTGAAAAATAAAATACAAAATTTGAAAAACCAACAAAAGCAAAATATAAAAATATAAAACTTTCAAAAATACAAAAACAATATAAAATAAAAAAATCCAAAAATATTCTTCTCACGACATGTCTCTTGTATAATCGATATTCTGTACGTTTCTAGAAATGTCATTCAACAATGATACGGGCATGTACAGATGCTTGAGCGAGAGTTCTTTAAATATTTTCTAAAACATGTCGTTTCTCAAAATTTCTTCAAAAATGGCTTTCGTATACTTCAGTATGAAACCCGGACTAAAATGATGACTTTTGATTATTTCAAATCAAAACTCGTACTTTTAAAGAAAAAATCAAGTGTACGATTCAGTGCACTACATTTAAAACTGGTGAGAAATCATCATCATCTTGAGCACTTTTTTAAAGATTGTTCAAAAAGATTTTCAAAATCTTTCAAAATATTTTGTGCTCAAGATAACTCCCTCTAAAACCCTTTAATTGATTATGCTTTATTAAAAGGGGAGTATAAAACAAAAATGTTCCAAATTCATGCTTAAATCAAATCCGTTTGTCTCCCCAAAAGATTCTAAAATGTTGTTTAATCCGTTGATATCAAAAATATCACGAATATGCTATTTTTGAGGGGGAGGAGACGTGATTAAAATGTGATCAAAAAGGTTAATGTTCGTTGCTTGAATCTCAAAATGAGCTCGACTCAGTCGAAACCAATGAATTGACGAGGAATCGTGTACCATCTCGAGAAACTTTCTATGGACTTGACCAGGACGGGTAATAATTTCAAGCTAGTTCTCTAGTGATGTAAACGTGTCTCGAATCGGTCTTGTTCATTTAAAGTCAATCAATTCAAAAAGTGCAAACTCTACCCTCTATGTGCAGATTTCTGTCAAAACATATAAGCACATGTGAAAGGGGAGTGTTTCTGAAAATATAAAACTCACGGAGTGTTTTAAACATGTTTTCTATCATAAACACTATGAGAGATTTTTAAGAAAAATGGTTTTATGGCAACATGGGACAGTCATGGAGTTATAAGGTGAATAAGGATAGGAAATCCGTCCTATGATCCGCCAGAGCCGGAGGGATCTACCCAAGGACATCACCAATAGTTAGTATTAGAAGTCCTCAGGTATGATTGAAAAAAGGAGTAATGTGAGAAAGGAGAAAGAAGGGGTTGAAGAATTAAAAAGAAAAGTAATGAAAAAGGGTGAAAAGAAATAGCCCTCCATAATCAACCTTAGGGCAGAAACCGGGTTCAACTCATCAGCTACTGGTTGTCACTAGATGACACTGGTACTGAAGACAAAGACGTCATGGACCCAGTGACGCACTGCACTAAACCTTCTTGCCACTCAATTCCTCTTAAAAGGATTTGTTTCATTCTTACTGGGAACCCTACATAATCTATCGACTTTCTCTTAGAGATCGTTGATATTGAAGAAGGAGACCCTCTCCCTAGTCTCTGCTTAGGAAAAACCAAAATGCACTTATTGAGTCTAGAGCCACGAGATTCATCAAAAGATCTCATAGGAACACTTGACATGACATCGCTTGTTGCTCATCAATAAGGACACAAGTGATATATTCTAGAGTCCTACGCAGATCTTAGGAATCTGCCAGAACATTTATGAGAAGTTTCACTTTTGTGATCTTCAGTGATTGAATGGAAACTCCTGCCAGGGTCAACATCAAGCAGCCCTAACAGCAGGTCACTTCGGTAACTCCCCGTGGATTACGCTTAGTGTATCTCAAACGGTCTACAGTCGTGGAGTGATGCTTCGGTGTACTTCAGCGACTCATCTGAACTGTAGGTGTACCTCGGTACATCGCGTTATCTCACTTGTTGGACTCCAGTTCAGGAACGGCCTTTGTGAGAATTAGAGACGTGTTTTTACACTATGCTGTTAACACCCTCGAAATTCAAACTTGTAAGTGCCGGAATCCGCTTATTACTAACCTGTTTTTTATGTTTTCTTCTTATGGAAGCTCCGGAGTGGATTGATCGTGTCGACTCTCCACATGCTCATACCAAAAACACCTGAAAGTTCTCATCATAATCAAAGGCTACACAAAGTTAAAGATGATTCTTCATCAAGGTCAAAGAATCTACAAAGTTTAAAGACTCGAGAACTACATCATTGGTAACCAAAAGACAAATAGAAGTGTGAGCATGGTGGAGAAAGACGTAGAGACACCAAACCAATGAAGTTGACAACGGCAGACAACCACATTATCTGATCACAAAGCATGAAGGAACAAAGAATCAATACTATTCTATATCTAGACACAAAGTTCAAGCTCGAGAAAAGTAAAGACCTAATCCAGTGGAGCATCATTTGAATGACCACCCCTTAGGGGGAGATTGTTAGCCTTAATAGTTTTTATTAAAAGTGATGGTCATTCACATTTAGGAACTTTGTAACGTGTGTTAGATATCGTGATAGAATAGCCAACGGGCTCGTGGATTGGGATAAGCTAATTGGTTATAAGTTAAGTTAAGCTAGCCTTTCTTCATGTGTTATCCAATCCAAGTCCACGAGTCCCAAGCCAAAGCCGATTAGGGCGTTTATGTATTGTACTATATAAACCCCTCAAAGTCTCATTTTGAGGGGTGTGCTTGAGTGTGTGTGTGTGTGTGTGTTTTCTTTGGAATATACAACATCTTGTGTTCATCTTTCTCTCTTCACATACATGATTCTTATATCATTCAAGTCACCATCTTTCTCATCTTTGTTTTCTTTCTTACTTCTACGCAATAAAGTGTGTTTGGTTTACGTGTGTTCATCTTGTGATAAGGTGTGTACGCGTAAGGTTGGTGTAAAAGTGAGGTCCTACAATATTTGATTTATAAAACACTAAACTATTATTATGGGTTCTATAGTTCATATAGATTATCTTTAATAATATGTTTTCCAAACTAAACATCCTAATATCCTTGTGATCATATGTCTAAACATGTATGTTCTTTGTGTGCTTGCTCATATTGCTTTTCTTAGTGGTTTGATCCGTGACAATCATAACCACGACCTTGTTACTTGCTTAAACAAACAAACGACACTTGTAGTGCAACCAAGTCTCTTGGGACGACCTTGATTTACCAAAACCTATACTACAACTTGACTAGGGTATACTTGCCTGAATGTGTTCCTAGTTAACTGGTAATTCTTGATTAGTTTTGTTATCTCTTACTTTGTAGTTCCTGAATTTCACTGTTCTTCCTTTAGATGTTTTTCTAACTACCCAGGTAGCTCCAAATTTAAATATTAGTTCTTAATGGTCAATTGATCCTTGTGTAAGTCCGTTCATATGGGATCAGTTCAACATCATATCCAAAACCATTTAGTTCCAGCAGGGTTCTCTGAACCAACGTGATGTTCACAGCAAACAAACAAATTCGTTCATTGTTCCAGCACCAATACTAACAGTGCCTAGTTTGGTGATTCTTTTCGTTATACTCGTTCGTGTGTTTCTTGTATGTACAAATCTGTATACTAGTGTTCCTATAATCCTACAAATCAAACCTTTTGTATAATAATTTCTATTAGATATACTTGATATCTTGGGTATTATTATCAAATCACAAAATATTTAGTTTATAACATCCTGGAGTGAAAATGTGGTTGGAATGCGCATGTGTGGAATAGTGTTCTACTTGTGTGCATTTGGTTTGT
>BPTQ01000007.1:110161752-110204904 GCA_019973895.1 Chrysanthemum seticuspe | reverse complement strand
TACCTCCAGCACTAGGAGACATGGAATCACTAGAGGTGTTTCGTGCCTCTAATTCCGCTATAATGGTCATCCCAGACAGCATTTGCATCTTAAAGTTCTTGAAAGTTCTTGATCTCCGTGGTTGTTCAAATCTTCAAGATCTTCCAACGTATCTGAGTGTCATTGACAGCTTGGAGGAGATTTATGTCTCTGGTACAAATGTTGAACAGTTGCCTCCCATTATTGATAGATTCAAAGAGCCTTAACATTCCTTTCATTTTACATGTAATTTGATAGATGCATGATGTAAGATATAGAACTATGGTGTAATGACTTAATCCACTTTCAAGTATAGTTTCAAATTTGGTACCAAAGAGCTTCTAGCCTAGCGGTATCCATGAGATACTCTCCAACCAATTGGTTAGTCTCAAATGGGACAATTGTGTGAGATGATTATGTTTATGTTGTGAGATTGTTAGTTTGTCTCTCAAAACATAAAATAAAAAAGTTAAGCTACCCGCTTGCCCGGTTTCAGTAGTTCGGTTAGATTTTTTTTCTTTATGGATGTTCTTACATAATAAAGATAAGAGTAAAGTACACGGATGATCCTTGTAGTTTGCGTTGACTTGCAAGTTTGATCTTTTGACTTTTTTTCTGATGGAGATAGTCCCTAATTTGAAAACCGACAGTCCCTTGACCAAACAAACGTTAGGTTTGACCATTAAAACCCCTCATGTGACTTGCACGTGAGGGTATTATTGTCTTTTTCTGCTTTCTTACCCTTTGGTCCCACACACATACCTTCCCACTACATCGTATCTGTTGGGAACCATAAAGGTCAAAGTCAAACGCATACTCACTGAAATGATAAAACATTGAACAAACAATCTTAATCGTATAAACATGTAAAGGTAAACATGTTTCTTCAACTTTCTGCGAAGATAGGTTAATTATTTACTAATAAGGTAAAGTCATATTAATAGCAGTTAAGATACAACTAGTTCGGATAAAATATACTTGTTCTAACAGCAAATCTAAAGAAATTTGACTTTTTGAGACCAAGATTCTATCTAGGACTTCATCTTCATGTCAAAATAAGCCGTATCACAAGAAAGTGTGTCAGTGTACGTGTGAATATATTTCTCCTTCTCAAATAAGTCAGAACACACACTTTGCTACTATTGCAGTTGGCTAAACTAGTTGTAAAAGCATGCACCCTGCTGACATGTCATCTAAACGTCCTATGTGGACTGACGACCTGTCAACTATAGTATGTCATGCACATCCTGTTAGGTCACTGGTTTTACAACACAAGGTTATATGAAAGAGATAGAGAGGAGAGGCGGATGAACAAGCTATCCAAACACACACAATGCGTATGAATAAACACGGTTAAGAGAAAGAGTGTGTGAAAGAAAAGAAAACTTGAACAACCAACCCTCAAGTGAGGGTTATTACAATGTATTTATAGGCAAGGAGCTAGGGCAACACTCCCTCTCCTTCCCTATTCCTTATTGGGCTTGGATCAAGCTTATGGGCCTTCTACATAAGCTTGACCTTAAACAAACATAAAGGCCATAATAAAGCTACCTATTACATATGAAATATAAATACTTGAAATACTGTTTAGGAGTGATTCCAACAATCTCCCCCTCAAGTATATATGAATGTAAACGGTGAAGGCGTTGATGTAATAGTAGCTATGACGTCTTCTGACATTCTTCTTTCTTGTGAGAGGAATTGTCTTGATTCGAACAATCTCCCCAGTGTAGAGAGATCGTTATCTTTGAACAGTTATGCTTCGACGTCATCATTAACTTTATTCTTTGATCATTGTTCTTTGTGGTGAAAGTGATAGTATGTTGTTGTCTGCATCAGTCTGCCTCAGGTCTGCTTCGCTGCTCCAGTGTCTCCACGTCATTCTTCAGCATGCTCACACGCTCTTTGACGTTGGAAATCAATACTGATGAAGTTCTTTAAGTCTTTGACTTTGTAGATTCTTTGAGTAGATGAAGAATCATTCTGACTGTTGTGTTGCATTGGATAGAACTTCCATTAGTGATGATGTTGGCGTGAGCATGAGAAGAATCAACACGATCATCCCGCTCCGGAGCTTCCATAAGAAGAAAACATTTCAAACGGTTAGTAATAAGCGGTTTCCGGCACTTACAGGTTTGAACTTCGAGAGTATCAACAGCATAGTGTGAAGACACAACTCTAATTCTTACAAAGGCCGTTCCTGAACTGGAGTCCCACAAGTGAGATAACGCGATGTACCGAAGTACATCTACAGTTCAGATGAGTCGCTGAGGTACACCGAAGCATCACCTCACGACTGTAGACCGTTTGAGACACACTCCGCGTAATCCACGAGGAGTTACCGAAGTGACCTGCTGTCAGGGCTGTTTGATGTTGACCCTGGCAGGAGTTTCCATTCAATCACTGAGGATCACAGATGTGAACCTCTCATAAATGTTCTCGACAGATTGCTAAGATCTGTGAAGGACTCGATATGAACCACTGATAATCTTATTTGTTGATCATCAAGTGATTAAATGTCAAGTGTGCCTAAGAGATCTTTTGATGAATCTCGTGGCTCTAGACTCAATAGTGCGTTTTGGTTTTCCTGAGCCGAGACTAGGGAGAGGGTCTCCTTCTTCAATACCAGCGATCTCTAAGAGAAAGCCAATAGTTTACGTAGGGTTCCCTGTGAGAATGAAACAAGCTTCTTTTGAGAAAAACTTGAGTGGCTAAGAAGGTTTAGTGCATGCGTCACTGGGTCCATGACGACTTTTAATCTTCAATACCGGTGTCACTAAGTGACAACCAGTAGCATATGAATTGAACCTGGTGTCTGCCCTAAGTTGAATAATCTGGAGGGCTGTTTCTTTACACCCTTTACTTTACATTTCTTTTTGATTCTTCAACTCCTTCTTTCTCCGATTCTCATTTTCTCCTTTTTACAATCATTCCTAAGGACTTCTAACACTAACTAATGGTAGTGTCCTTGGGTAGATCCCTCCGGCTCTGGCGGATCATAGGACGGTTATTCCTAACTTTAGTCACCTTATTACTCCATGACTAACCTATGTTTGCCATCAAAACCACTGTATGTGAAAATATCTCTCAAAGGGTTTGTTAATGAAAAACATGTTTGAACCACTGTGAGAGATGATGTTTTGCATAAATACTCCCCCTCCACATGTGCTTAATAGTTTTAATGGTTAAATGCACAGTGAGGAAAGAGCGCGCACTTTTTGAATTGATCCACTGAAGATAGACAATCCCCCGCGAGACACGGTTACGTTGCATAGTTAAAGAGTTACATTGTCAGCTTTTAGGTGACAACTAGCTCTAATAACTACCTTGAAGGTGTAGACAAACCTCGAAAGGTTGTCAAACCCGTCAGAGTTCATGTCTATCAAGAGTTTCTCGAATGGTACATTCTACTCAGACAAGCCCTTTGCGAGACACGTTTACATCACTAGCGAACTAGCTTGAAATTATTACCCGTCCAGGACAAGTCTTTTCGAGTTACTAACAGTCTAGTACCGTCAATTCATTGGTTAAGTTTGAGGTACACAGATTCATTTGCATTTTGAACAACATATTTCTTATCACACAATTTTCTCCCCCTCAAAAATGGCATATAAAATGTTATTTTTGAACGATTTGAGAATAAATATGACCATTTCGAGTGTTGTGGGAAGATGACCACTATGAACAATTTGTGAGCAAAGTTTTCATTCAAATACTCCCCCTCAACTAGTGATATAAATGGTTGAGGTTTTGAAAAGTCATATGGGGAAGTACTTATCTTTTTGAGCAAAACCTTGAAAAGTGAAAGGTTTGATAGGTTTTACTCAAAGATAAGAAGCTTTCGCTCCTTTTATAAGGATTGTGGCACTGAGACGTACCACAGGGTCCTTTCTTGACAATTATGGGTTGTACACTGTTATGTGCGCACAAACCATGGACATATTTAATCATGCATCCAAAATTATATGAAGGAAACAATTCAAGGGGTACCAGGAAGTGCAGTGATGTTCCCAGGAGTGCGCACAGGGCGTTGAAAGCCGGTGATGTTTCTCCTGGGTCGACTACCAACATAGCTCTCCAATCGTCTGAACTGATCCCTTCTGAACAACCGTTCATCAATCATGGTGATGATTCGTCTCACATCTCTCCTTTCCTGAGAATTCCAGCGCTTACGAGACCCAACTTTCAGGCGTATATCCTTCAACCTGTACGCCAATCCATCCCTAACCATCTTCAAGGTATGATCCCCGAATTTGTGTAGCTCACTACACACCATTAAGCAGTTTCTTCAAAGTTCACTATGGTAAACAACGCCGAAAGGTTTGTTGATGAGTGTGTATTGAGATAGCTGATTGAGATCGGGAAGAGTAAGCGTTGGAGGAGTGAGGTTGACACGCTTTTGATAAGATTCAACAGCCATTTGGATATCTTCAACACGTTCTTTGATCACGATGCGTCTAATGAAGATGAGAACTGACTTGATAAATTCACGTTGAACTTCAGTCGAGAATTGTCTCATACGACCCTGTACTTTGGCAAGGTACATGTCTTCGATGTCGTTGAGGGACAAGTTCTCAAAGTCAGCCTCGGAGAATCCATAGTCCTGTTCATCTTGTCGTTTGACTATGATATTCTTCAAGAATGTGTAGTCCCACTTAGACTTGAGATCAATGTGTTTGATGGCGACGATGTCCTTGGAACTATACACTTCATGTTGAGACTTCTGAACCAGGCAGCTTTTGTAGTAGATTCTTCGGCGTTCAGGCCAATGATGAATCCCATACAATGCATCTTGGTCGTATGCTTGCACGTTGTCAGAAAACAAGTGATTTGCACGTTCCTCGATAGCTATGCAGTTTGAGTAAATAGCCGCTGGGAATGGAAGAGTCAATGATGTAGCGTATTTTCGTGAACCATCGCTACCATGTAAGAGAAAATCCAGGTCTCTGTTAAAGAATTATCGGAAGGGAATCCTTGGTTCGTCTGCTTGGCCAATGGTTGGTAGAGGTTTGGTCCAATCGGTGTAGTATGGAGGGTTGTCCCTTTGTGTGAAGTCAAGGTTTGCTTCCGGATTGAGCCAATCCATGTTGTTAGACATAGCTCGAGCGATGTTCTCAAGATGATATTCGACCTCGAGGGCGCTTTCAGAGCTGTCTGTTAGAAGTTGGAACGCTTCATTCTTGATTCGCTTCAATTCAGATTTCGTCATTTTCTTCACATGGAACTTTTCTTGCAACAGTTTTGCGTGCTCCAATGTTGAACCGTCTACCAATTCCTGACCTTCATCAGGGTAGGGAGTTTGATTGACAAGTGTGGAGAACCATTCAAACTCTTCGGTTTGATCGTCATCTAGCCATGATACAACTCCAGGCTGAGTCGTCTTCTTCTTCTTTGTGGAAGGCCTTGATGATGATACTGGTTTCTGTACTTGTTTGGGTGAGGTGGGTTGTTGTCGGGGCTCAAGGACCTCTTCATCGTCACCACCGGTATACTCAAAGTAATCACCTGTTTTATGAGTCAGGGGTGGTAACTCGGAATCGTCCCGAGGTTTATCAGTAGAAGACCGAGGTGGAGGAGACTTATGTTGAGAAGAAGTCCGTGGTGGAGGAGGTGGCATCGAAGTAGATTTACCAGACTGCTTCTGACGTTTCGGTGCAGAGTCCTTATCCTTATCATCGTCATCTCTTGGTCGTTTGGGTTGATCGGCTGACTCCTTGCATGATGATCTGAGTTGAAAGTCAAGTAGAATTTCGAAAAATTTAGCTTCATCCGAAGTAAACGTTCCAGATCGCTTTGACATTTGCATCACAAGTTTAGCGATTAACTCAGATTCAGAGAGATCAGCTTCTTTGGCCATTGTATGTTTAACCAATGCAACGATGTTAGGGGTGAGTTGTCTGGAAAATACTTCTCTAGTCACACCGGGGACAGTGTCGAGAAGAAACTTGTGAGTATGATCTCTTGCTGTCTTTTCCAGTTCCTTTTGGACTTTAGGAACGATATCCTGAAGGTACTTGTTAGTGTAACCTTCGATCATTTCGTTCAGTTCCTCTTGTTGATGACTCTTCATGAACTTCTGAATAAATTCCCTTTCTTTCTCCATCTTGTCTTTCTCATCATTTAAGTACTGAATCTGGTCAGCAAACCAATTCATTTTTCTGTAAAGTATGTCCTTCTTTCTGACTTGTTGGACAGCTTTCACAATCTTTTTATGAGTCTGAGAAATCCAAGATTTGGGTGGTTTCTTCACGGATTTGGATGATGATCTGGTTGACTTTGTTGATGGTGGTTGTGATGAATGAGATGATGAGTCTGATGATGAGGAGACATGAGGAGACTTCATGTCCTTAGGAGTTTCTGAGGTTTTCTCCTTTGAGTATGTTGGACTGTCTAGAAGAAACTTTGTATAATCATCCTCGTCATCCTTAGACTTTTCTTTCTCAGTTTCCTGTTTCTCAAAATCATACTCAATAGTGTCCTCCACAGGCTGTTGTAGTTGCAAAAGAGTGGTGGCACCAGATCCCTTATCGGGTCGATTAACCGCATCAGGATCTGGGGAGGAGTGGGCAACTCCACTTGATCCTCCGGGGCCACCTATTTGATCTTTAGCAAATTCTTCTGCCTTTTGAATGTGTCTGACGTTGTGAAACTTCTTCCTGTATGATTTATCCAATTGCTCTTCTTCTTCTTCTTCAGAGCTATCATCCTGTGACACAAGTGCAGGAGTATTCCCTTTTCCTTTAGTAGTTTGAGGACTTGGAGGTTTTGGTACTGAGGGATTTTCATCCTTTGCAGTTTCAGAGTATGTGATCTCTTCATCTGTGTCAGTACCCTCAGAGTCCTCGTCCCTGAGCTGTCTTTGTGGTTCAAGTGAAAGGATCGGAGTGGCTTCCTGAGAAGGAACTTTCTTCTTAGGGGTGGGTTTCCTCTTTGGAGTAGGTTTCTTCTTTGGAACATTCCTTTGACTATCAGTACTTGTGACACTTCCAACACTTCCTTTTCTGGTTCTCCTTACAGGTGTTCCAGAAGATTTTTCGTCGAGATGACCAACTTTGCCTTGTCTGACTGCTTCCAGATACCTTTGGTACGATTCGAGCTTTCTGACATCTTCAGTTAGAAGGAAATCTGGCAGCACAACACCTTGTTTCTTTGTAGACGTTTCCTTGATTCTAACAGTGAGAATGGGTTCCGTCAACATGTCGTGATTGTCGGGGTCATTGAGTCTCTTGGGAATATCAGGATGAAGTCCAAGTGCTCTCTGGATCAACAATTTAGTATATCTGATGTAGGGAATCTTTGAGCCAAGTTTGTTGAGAAATGACATCATGTCATCCCAAATCAGAGCTTCGATAGTGATGTGTTTCTTGTTGACTAATGCCCAGAATATTTGCAGTTCCATGAGCTTAGGGTGCTCATAGCCGCTATCAAGACCAGAAACAGACTTGGTGATGATCATGTAGAGAGTTCTCCAGGGTTGAGGAATACTCTTAAGCTCTACGTGAGAATGCTTGGTGATTATTCCAGTAGCCTCGTCATAACCGATATTGATTAAGAATTGGAGAGTGAGCTCTTCAGCAGGTGTGGCATATAGTTTGGTCGGATCGACATCAGGAATTAGGAGAACAGCCCTTAAGTCTGCAGGTGTAATGGTGACTTGTTTGTGATTCAGAGTCACTGTCACAGCAGTTTGTCCTTTGACCCTTTCCATAGTGTTCCAGAACTGTTGGATGTAGATCTCAGGAACAGTTGCAGAGTGAGTAAGCATGTTCTGATAAGGATGAGTCCTCAGAATGTCAATAGCAATTATACACGAAGATTCAGAGCAAGTGAGGGTGTCAAAGTCAACACGGAGATTATTCTTTCCTATCTTCATTGGATAGCCATGAGGATAGATATCAACAATGGAGAGAACTTCAGGTGCATCCACATTCATTTGTTCAGCCATGTCGTGATCTGAAATAACATTAGCCAAAAGAACCAACATATCGAAAGACATAATGTTAGTCAACAGAAGGTCTTATTGTCTAGTTATTGAATGTACAGTGTCAATGATTGTTACGAGTCCTAAGTCACTTGTATGTTCAATAGTTCAATGATGTCGTGAGATGTTTCGTGAGTTAGTTAACTTTAAGTTTTAAAGTTTATTTTATCACTTATTGTTCACAACATATCAGACGATTTAAGTTTATTAGTGACATTTTTGGATTCGTGATGATATAATTAGTTTATTTACAAGTTTGTACAAGTAACAATTCATCATGAAGGTCAATCCAGGGTTAAGCGTAGTTTTGGCAAAGTTATGCGTAGACAGGAATGATATATGCTTAGGCGTAAACTTACGCGTAGAATCCTAACTTACGCGTAAGAAGTGTTATGCGTAGGAAAAGGAGACCTTATGCGTAGAGCTTATGCGTAGGCATATATTAACCTTACGCGTAAGGCTACTCGTAAGAGTTGACCTTATGCGTAGAGGTCACTGTTTACGCATATCCTTCACAGGATACGCGTAGTCCATTGTAGAACCTTACGCGTAGCTGTTATGCGTAGGATTATTCTTACGCGTAACATGACTACGCGTAGGGTAATCCTTATGCGTAGAGTGCATATGACCTTGATTCTGATTTTTACGAGTAACAAGCCTGAAATAGAGCCATCACATCATCATTTTTAACACATAGATTCATTTGAATAACAGATCATGGCAAGAACAGATGTTACACAGTTATGCGTAGAACTACATACGCGTAGTCTAAACCCTAAATCTACGCGTATGAGATCTAGCCATGAATTATGCACAAAACTTTTTCTGGTAGCTTAAGAGTGTTGAGGAAGTCTATATCCCGAGTTATAACACCCAATTCATGGTGAATCAAAAATACCCAAACTTATGAACTTTAAACCCTAATTCCAAATTGTTGATTATTTAGAGTTTCTGGGTGGTTATAAAGCAAGGAAATCATCGATTCATCACCATAAGAACATATCCCAACAATCTTTTTGACCAAAACACTTCACATTTGAAAACACCCAATTCGACTCATAAACCCTAATTTTCAAAAATCATCAATTAGTGTTTCAGGGTGGATTTTGATGGTTAAAATGGTATCATAGATGTATTATGAACGTTTTGACACAAATCATTTTACCACAAACACACATACAATGATTGTGTGTTCATACGCTTATGCGTAGAACACATAATCACGCGTAAAAAACGTTTTAGCCGTAGGATTTGAATGAAATTAAAAACCTTTGCTTAGAAACATGTTTTATACAAGAAACAACTTACAAAGTGATGATCAAGAGCACAGAATTCTTGAGTGATTATTAGGCGTAGGATCCTTTTAGGTATTTTGTAATAAATGAGAAGTGATAGTTAGGTGGGGGTGTTTTATTTAAAATAACTTTAAGTTTTTGACAGTTTTGGTCCCTCCACCTATTCCATTTTCATCCAAAGCCTTTTAACTTCCAATTTTGGTTACCAAATGAAGATTTTAGGAAAGAAACTTGACGACACTCCCCCTCGACTTGAGAAAATAATGAAAGGTTATTAATTAAAGTTCGAGGAGTGTCTTAGAACCAGGAAATGTACCACCATTTGTAAAAGAATCAACCGAGATGTGATAACATGCAAGTACACAGATGTTTTGAGACAGTTAATAGAATTATTTTCTCCCCCTCAACACTTGATCGGAAAAAAACTGAATTTAGAAGGATTGAAGTGTTGACGGAAGAGATGTACTTGCCATGTTGAAAGAAATATAGATTAGAAGAATATTTTTGTTGTTTTATCGGATTTTATATTTTTGTATTTTGTTTTTGAAAAAATTTATTTACAAAAGATGTTTTGGTGTTTGACAGGTTTTTAAGACTGTTTTGAGAGGTCATCCAATTCCTCTTGAGTCAAACACCTCATACCAATTCGGTGGACCAACTCATTAAACCTAGCGGGAGGCAAGGCTTTGGTGAGCAGATCTGCCAATTGGTATTCAGTACCCACAAAGTATAATTCAACGGTACCCTGTTCCACGTGGTCCTTGATGAAATGATAGCGTAGATCGATGTGCTTTGATTTCGAGTGCTGAACTGAGTTGCACGAGATTGCAATGGCACTCCGATTGTCGCAGTACATCAGGATTCTGTCAAATACGTAACCATAGTCTTTGAGTTGTGTTCTCATCCAAATGACTTGAGCACAACACGCGGAGATGGCTACATATTCTGCTTTGGTTGATGACAGCGATGTACAATCCTGCTTCTTTGATTGCCAAGACACCAGTTTATCACCGAGAAATTGTAGTGCTCCTGAAGTGCTTTTCCTTGAGTCTAGGCATCCTGCGTGATCAGCGTCTGAAAAAGCGATTAGTTCAAAACCAGAATCCTTCGGATACCAGATCCCCAAGTTAATGGTTCCCTTGATGTATCGAAGGATTCTTTTAGCCTCAGAGAGGTGGGTTTCAGTTGGTCGCGACTGATAACGGGAGCATAGATAAACGGCAAAGACAATATCAGGTCTGCTAGCTGTTAGATACATGAGAGACCCAATGATACTTCGGTATTTGGTAGGGTCAACCAATTTCCCATGTAAATCAGCATCTAATTTCTTGGTATGAGCCATTGGTGTGGCATAAATATCACAGGTATTCATTCCAAATTTGTTTAACAATTCAAGGGCATATTTGGACTGACTCAGGAAAATACCACGAGGTGATTGATGAACTTGCAGTCCTAGAAAGAACGTAAGTTCACCCATCATGGACATTTCAAAATTTTTCTTCATTAGTTTTGCAAAAGCGATTGAAAACTTTTTATGTGTTGACCCAAAAATGATGTCATCCACGTAAATTTGAACAATTAAGATGTGTGCCCCGTGATATTGTATGAAAAGAGTTGGGTCAACCGAGCCTTTGGTGAAATTATTGGCAATGAGGAAAGATGATAGCTTATTGTACCATGCCCGAGGGGCTTGTTTGAGGCCATAAAGCGCTTTGTTCAGTTTGTAGACATGGTTCGGGAACTCAGGATCAACGAATCCATCTGGTTGGCTGACATAGACCGTTTCTTTAAGTTGTCCATTGAGAAACGCCGTTTTGACATCCATCTGATAGACCGTGATATTCATGTGAGCTGCGAACGCGAGAAATATCCGAACAGCCTCAAGACGAGCAACCGGAGCAAAAGATTCTTCAAAGTCTATTCCCTCTTCCTGACGATAACCCTTAGCAACTAGCCGTGACTTGTTTCGGATAACATTCCCTTCAGCATCCAATTTGTTTTTCCAAATCCATTTTAAACCAATGACGTAGACCCCTGTTGGTCTTTCAACCAGTTCCCATACTTCAAGACGTTTGAATTGGTTGAGTTCTTCCTGCATGGTTTCAATCCAATTGTCTTTTGTCATTGCATCCTTAATGTTTTTAGGTTCAGATTGGCAGACAGTGAGTGCATAAATGCAATGTTCACCGTCTGATTGAAGACGTTGTCTCGTAACGACTGGTTGATTCGGTTTGCCAATAATGTTAGCCAGAGGATGGTCTTTTGTCCATCTATGTGTAGAGGGTTGATGTTGGTATACATTGTGCAGATTCTGAGGGTTCAAATGGTTTGTTGAAGATTCCGCGACATCTGGTGCAGCAGTCTCATTAGCAAACGGGTTGAAGAACGCATTTGGATCAAAATCTGCAGGTGGGGGTACTTCATTTAGAATATCATCAGCTGGTTCATCATTGTTGGAAGCGGTGTGTTCAACTGTTGTGTTGGAGTCAACTGGTGTGGGTGCATCTTCAACAGTAGTTGTTGTAGCAGGTGTATCAGGTATAGGAATAGTATCAGGTTGTGCAGCGGAAACAGCGGATACACCTGGAGCACGTTCATCAATATCGTCACAGAACAGAGGAGGAAATAACCTTTCCATTTGTTGACGAGTTAGTTGAGGGCTTTCTTCAGCTGATGATGGGGGTTGAGGGAAGTTTAAATGGTTGTGTCCGGGTTCTAAGCTGTTATACTCAGAAGCCATTTCCGTGAGTTCATCGAAATGAGCATGAATCGTTTCCATTACCTCCTTAGTTCGACGATTCCAGATTCGGAAACCTTTAGAATTGTCACAGTATCCAATAAAGACTCCAATATCAGCTTTGGCTTTGAGCTTTCCAAAATCATCACGATCATTATTCGGATAGCAAAGGGATCCAAATACATGAAAGTGTTTGAGGTTCGGTTTATAGTTGTGGACAAGCTCGAAAGGTGTTTTGTTGTGGCGTTTAGTGATCATAGAACGGTTTTGAGTATAGCATGCAGTAGATACAGCTTCTGCCCATAAGTAATCTGGAAGTTTAGCATTGATTAACATTGTTCTTGCAGCTTCCACTAACGTTCGGTTTCGTCTTTCAACAACTCCGTTTTGTTCAGGTGTACGTGCAATAGATGTTTGATGCTGAATTCCCACTTTCTCATAGAATTCACGAAGGGTTTTGTTAACAAATTCAGTTCCTTTGTCTGTTCTGATGATTCTGACGGTGTTGCGGAGCTGAACCTGTATCTTTGTGAGAAAGGTGATGATCATTTGTGGAGCTTGGTCTTTGCTACGAAGAAAGTAGACCCAAGTCCATCGTGAGTAGTCATCAACAATTACTAAGATGTAGCGTTTGCCATTGATCGTTTGCACGCGCATCGGGCCACACAAATCCATGTGAAGAAGATGAAGCACATGCTGAGAGCTGTGTTCCACCTTTGAAGGAAAATAAGCACGAGTGCTTTTCCCTTGTTCACAGGCTGAGCAAAGGTGATCTTTTGAATACCGGAATCGTGGGAGTCCTTCAACAAGTTTGTGTCGAGCAAGGTTGGTGATGGTTTGAAAGTTTAGATGTGAGAGACGACGGTGCCATAGCCAGGATTTTGTAGATGTTGCCTTAGAGAGTAGGCAAATGGGAGAGGAAGCAACCATGTCTTGCATAGAGATAGTGTAGAGACTAGAATTACGCGAGCCAGACATAAGGTCATTTCCATGTAGATCATGAATGAAACAAGTTTTCTCCCTGAAAGCAACCTCCAAATCTCCATCACAAAATTGACCTACTGAAAACAGATTGTGACCAAGGCCTTCCACATAGTAAACCCTGCTGATTTCGATGTTCCCATTGATATAATCTCCGTAGCCCATGATAGCTGCGAAGTGATCGTTCCCGAATCTGACAGTGCCAATGAACTTTGCAATAAAGTTTGATAACAGTTTAAGGTTGCCTGTCATGTGTCGGGAACATCCGCTATCAACAATCCAGAGAATGATCTGTATCACCTGCATTACACACATACGACACAGATGGAATAGAAGTAGATGTGGAACCCGAAATGTTAGAGGGTTCCGAAGCAGATGTGTTAGACATACACACATTGATAATTTTAGGCATCCATTTAAATCCTAGTGTGTTATATATCCATTTCTGCCATCTATAACTACTCTTTGCTTTAGTCTTAGTGAAAACACTAGGTGGTACTACATTCTTAAGAGATGAAGCGGGAGCTACTGTGATAGCAGTGGTTGCCTTAGAATCTAAAGAAGGTGGTTTACCAAGCACAGACTTAGAATGATTAGTGGGCCTAGAGGTATTCCGATTCTTAGGATTCCGTAATCAAGAGATTATAGCTTTAGCAACACATTTGTCATGACAATCAGTATTCATACTCTTTCGACAAATAACACAAGGTGCATCAGACTGAATATCAAAAGTACTTAACGGTTTAGCATTCGTTACATCACTATTTGTATTACATTTGCCAGACGCAACATCTATAGTGGAAGCAACATGATTTTTATTCAGAGTCCTAGGGTGTTCTTCTACTTTAGCATTCTTTATTGATCTTTTCTTAGGTCGCAACTTCCTATTCTTCGATTGAGTGCTCCTAGGCTGTGAAGTGCGGACGTTTGGAAAAGATGCAACTATTCCTGTTTCAGTAGAGGGAAACACATTAGCAACTTGTGGTTTGGCAGTGAGAATTCTAGGTTCACGATTGCTAAGTGTGACTGGTGCTAATCTCTTAATCACAGTAGGCGGAAGTTGTTCATACTTTCCTAACATTTCCCGTAACTTAGAGATGGTGTGAATCAGATCTTGATTTTCAGAACGAATATTTCCAGCAAAATTCATGACATCTCTTGTGTGAGCAAGATAGTGATCAAGTTCGTTTGATGCTTCAAGTCGAGTCTTTTTGAGTAAATCAAATATGACACCATATTCCTGTTTAACTTTTAAAAGTTCTTGTTCATATTTTGAGATTTGACTTTTCAAAGACACGTTTTGATCATCCAGTTGCTCAATTTTAGGATCAGAAGATTTTTCACTCAGCAGAGCGATTTTCTTTTGAAAACTAAGTTGATGGTTGTGAATATCTTTTTCACACCAATGAAGACGACGTTTTGCATTGTAAATTTCCGTGTGTAATCATTTATTTTCAGCTTTTAAAGACTCGATCTGAAGCACATTATCGGTGTTCTCAACAGTTACAACAGTTTCAACAATATCAGCAGAGATATGATCAGATGCATATGGCAAAGAATAGAATAACACAACATTATGGATATCAGCACAGATAACATCTTCCAAGAGTCGATCAACATCTTTTCTCAATAGTTTCTTTTTGCGTTTTGTGTTAGAAATAGATGTTTCTGTTTTCTCGAAAACGTTTTTCATTATCCCAAGTTCCTTATGAAAATCCTTTTCCCAGGCAATTGCACAACTTTTCAAGTTTTTAACATTAGGTAAAAGATTTTTCTGAAAAATGTCTCTTTGTTCTCGCGCCAGAGGCGATTGAAAATGTTCAACTTTGATTTCAGATCGATATTCTATCTCATGTTGTAAAATTTTGAGGTCAGCCATGAAAATGTCAAAATATCAAAGAATTTTTCGATTTTCAGGTTGTGAGTTTACTTCACTAATGGAAGGTAAAGGACCATAAGTTTGTGCAAAGTCTGTTTTGGGATTAACAGTAAAAGACTCAGGTGTTTTGATGATAACCCTTGGTGTGTTAGTAGAATCCGTTGGTGTGACGAAAGTGATCGCGTTTTTATAATTAAAAGGTTTGTTGTAAACAACATTTTTTAATTTTGATCGACTCTCGTCTTCTGCATCTAATTCCTCTTGATGATGATATTCAACAACACTCATGACAGTATTATCAATTTTGTATTCTGCACTGGAAACTTCGGGAGTTGGTTTGAATGTTTTTAGTGAAAGCTTTGGTTTGTAATCAGCTAGATTTTTTCCATATCCTTTTGGATTGGGTTTTGAGGTAAACTTTTCAATAGCTATTACGGATTCACCATGTTTGTAAACAACAGTTGTAAACTCTTTAAGTTTGTTTTGCAAGCCGATGATTTCGTCAAGAAGGTCATCTACCCGATTCGTTGAATGCTTTTTGTATGCGGAGAACTGTTTTTGACAATTTAACAACTCAGCCTTAGCTTTTTGATTTTCCAAGGTGAGAGCGTTAATTTGCTTTTTATGTTCATGTTTCAGTTGTTCTAATTCAGACAACAAAGCATTCTTCGAGGCGGCTAGATCACGCATCTGTCTCTCTAAATATTTTTCGTTTTGATGAGATTTTGCAAAAGCGGCTTCAAAACCTTTTTCATGGTTTTCTTGAGTTTTGAAAAAGTTGAGTTGCATTTGTAAACATTCAAAATCCTTGGTTAACAGTGCATTTTTACTTTTTAGTGACTGATTTAATGCATAACATTCCTCCATTTTGATTTTATGGTCTTGAATTAACCGAGCAAAATCCGGATGAGGCAACAGATCATCTTGTTCAACGTGAGTCTCAACATGATCATTCTTTAGATCCTCAAGTACGACTACGGAGTCAATTTGATTATCAAAGGAAACCATAAGGTCATCTTGATCGTCAAATGTAACTACAGGGTTAACTTGAAAATCATCAGAAAGAGATGTAGAAGACTCATTTTGAACAGTCTGATCTGTGCCGGATTCAGATATTGGCGGAGATATTAGTTCAGATATGATGATGGTTTGTTCGGGTACCTGAGACAAGCCATCAGTGTCATACACTGGGCCTTCACTCATGTGCAGCTCATGCATATTAGCCATCAACATAACAGCTGCATTAGCTTGCAAGTCCTCCATATCATCATCTGAGTCTGCATCTGCCATAAAGCTCTGTTCTTTGTCTGTGAGAGATCCACCAGCTTCATCCTTAAGAGCCAAAAGTAAAGCCTCTTTGAAATAAGCACTGCCCCTAGTCCTTGGCTTTGGGCATGCATTAGCCAGGTGTCCCTTCTCATTGCAGTTGTAGCATCTAAGACCATTTAACCGATTTTGAGCATTTCCCTGTTCCACCACTTGAGCTCTGTTGTTATTCCTACCCACAGCATTAAACCCTTGACCACCGCCCATCTGACGACCATAATCACGATTCTGAACTTCAACACGTCCATTGTTCACACCAGCTTGAGTCCGTGTGTTAGATGAGGAACGAATACGATTGTTGGATTTGTTGGTGTAACGGCCAAAAGCATTAGCAATCATCACAAATCCTTGTTGCAATGCTTCGAACGGATCGATTTCCTCAGTAGCTTCACTGACATATGCTTGAGCATTATTGCTGTATGGAACCAATTGATTTTGTTGAGGTTGAGGTTGTTGCTGTGAAGGTGTGTTTGGAGCAGTTGGTTGAGTTGCTGGTTGAGAGGGATAATTCTGTTGAGCATACAAGGCAAGTTGTTGATTGTCCGGTTGTGACTGTTTAGCAATTTGAGCACGGAGAATCCTTTCCTGATCAACTTCCTTTTCATGAGGCTTCAAGTAATCGTACAACAATCCATAAGTAGAATGATGCATATTCTTCGCTTGACGGAGAAAGATGACATACTTCTCCCATTCAGGACCAAGACTACTCAGGAACTTAGTATTCACTGCAATTCTTGGCATGATGATGTTGTGTTTATCCAAATCATTGATGATGTCTGAAAATCGATGATGATAGGACTCTAGTGTCTCTCCAGGTTCAATCATGAAGTGTTTATAAGCCAAGTAAATTTTGGATTCCAAATCCTCCTGATTGAGTACAGATCCTTCCATAAGAAGACGAATATGATCCCACATTTTTTGTGCAGTCTTTTGAGCATCAACACTACGAAGAATTGGGTTTGGTAATCCTAAGAGGATGTATTCCATTGCAAGTTCATCAGCTTCATAGTGTAGAAGTTCTGTAGGATTTAAATCTGCAACAGTAGCAATGTTGGTTTGTTCATCTCTTGGTGGAACAGCAGTTGGATCTCCGGGTACAATGACAGTAGGCATCTCAAATGGACCTTCCAAGATAACCTTCTTTAAGAACTTTCCATGTGGCTTCTTTAGATCTCAAAATCTGAACCTTATCACCCATTGATCGTAGTTTCCTGGAGTGAGCATTGGAGGTCTATCAAGTGATCCAGCTTCATGAATTGATTGTTGGCTGCTTAAAGCTTCACACATCTTTGCAAACCAAGTGGGTTCCTTCATAGTGCTTCGTGATGGATGTTGATTGAAATCATTTGTGTAGGGTAGAGCTTGAAGACTTGGTGGTGGTTGAACCATTTGTGGTTGTGGAATTGAACCCATTTGTGGAGTATGTTGCTGGTTAAATTGTTGCTGATAAATTGCTTGTTGTTGATTCCATTGTTGATGTTGTGGAGTTAATTGTTGTTTTTGTTGATGATTATAAGTATGAGGGAAATAGTTAGAGTATGGTGGTTGAGACATGAGGATAAACTTGTGTGGTAAAAATGGATCTTTGTAGTCGAATGAACCTTTGTTGATGAAGTGTCCTTATGCGTATAAAAGACAAGAACCAAGTAGCACTTATGCGTAAAAACACCAAAAGTTACGCGTAACAATAAGGAGTTACGCGTAGGATTTAGCTTACGCGTAAGTAGGATAAAAGCACTAAAGTTATGCGTAGACAAAAGTTAGGCGTAGAAAGTTAGGCGTAGGATTACCTTATGCGTAGACCTAAGTTTACGCGTAAAGTGAATCTTATGCGTAGAATTTCTACGCGTAAGCTTATGCTTATGCGTAATTTTAGGGTTTTTGCCCAAATGATCTTTTACACTTCACAGTGCAAAAGATATCCAAAGTCGACGTATTTTCAGACTTATCCAAGTAAGAAAACACGGAATAAACCACGAAACTGAAGATCAAGCCAAGAAAAATCTTACGCGTAATTTTAGGGTTTTGATACGCGTAGGATTACTCGTAACTTTGATTTTGCCCAAATATGTTTCTAAACCAGATTTTTGTTATGGAATAGCTTCAATAGTACCAAAAAAACACAAAAGTGTGAATTTTGATGTACCAAAACTGCTAAACGGGTTACGCGTAGAACGACACCCACGAACAAAAACAAGCTTAAAAACGTAAATCCACGCGTAAAGTTTGAAACTTTTTGCCAAAAACAAGTATTTTAACACCTCAAAACATTGAAAGTACAAGAATCTTGGATTAAAAAGTGTAAAAAACGAGTTTTTAAGATAACCAAAGATTGCGTTACCTTTACGCGTAAGATCCAAAACCAAAACTTCAAAAACAAACGAGTACACCCAACTATTTGGCGATTGATACCACTGTTAGGTCACTGGTTTTACAACACAAGGTTATATGAAAGAGATAGAGAGGAGAGGCGGATGAACAAGCTATCCAAACACACACAATGCGTATGAATAAACACGGTTAAGAGAAAGAGTGTGTGAAAGAAAAGAAAACTTGAACAACCAACCCTCAAGTGAGGGTTATTACAATGTATTTATAGGCAAGGAGCTAGGGCAACACTCCCTCTCCTTCCCTATTCCTTATTGGGCTTGGATCAAGCTTATGGGCCTTCTACATAAGCTTGACCTTAAACAAACATAAAGGCCATAATAAAGCTACCTATTACATATGAAATATAAATACTTGAAATACTGTTTAGGAGTGATTCCAACACATCCATTTACTCACTTTCACTTGTGGATGGACATGTGCCAAAATGAGTGTAAACCAACACCTCTCTTACCTTTTCCATTCCCATTTTCTACCCTTTTCTTAACCGTTTCCTACAAATATATGACTTTTCTGTTTCTTAATAACACACTCAAAGCGGAAACCATAATAAGCTTTGCTAGTTATTGCTAATAAATATGACTCGATTATAAACTGAATCAACTATCTAGTTTAGTACAACTGCATAATACATATATGTGCCTGCTAGTGTTAACAAAAAGTGGCTAGAATGGATATAAATAAATATAAGATGATGCATAAAATTATATACGCAAGTTTACACAAAAGTACCTCATCAAAATGGTTACACTCGAATCAACCCATCATCATGGCACTTTAATTAGCAGAACTGCCGATTACTTTTGTGCACACTTTTCAGTAGTTGCAGAAACTTGGTCAGTTTCCATCCAGACCTTGGTCACCAGTCAAGAACTTTGTGGGAATCATAGGGATTATGTATCACATCTAGTCAAAACAGAACCACATATAAGACGCATACATATACATACATACATTGGACTATGTGAGTTTATACTAAAGAGGCTCGAGTTACCTTGTTAACTGTTAGCTCCTTATAAAGATCAAAATAATTTGCTAATATCTCATGAAATAGGCTTACAATGGATTAAGAATTTATTGAAACAATATTATCTACATCCACGTCATATATTTCAGAAATAGATGACAGTTTTGCCAATGTGTTCAAACTATAAAAAACGTCGTTCATTGCAGGATGAGAAGCATCTCCAACAAGAAACTCGTGAATATCACCATTAACCTCAATAGAACTACATCCTGGCTCCTTTCTAACTCCACTAACTCTCATTTTACTTCTTACCTTCTTCACATCCTCCCATCGCCCCACACTCGAATAGATATTAGCCAAAAGTGTATGAATACTCGAATCACCAACTTCAATTTTCATTAATCGGTCAGCTAAATGCTCACCCATATCAACATCACCATACAATCTACACGGACTAAGCAGAGCACCATAAACAGGAACCAAAATATCAACTTTCTCCTTCGGGATTCTGTCAACTATTCTTTCTGCTTCTTTCAATAGCCCAGCCCGACCCAAAAGATCAATCAAACAGCCGTAATGTTCTATTTTAGGTTCAATTTGATACACCGACTTCATCGATTCTAAATGCTTCCACCCTTCCTCCACAAAACCTGCGTGACTACAAGCATTTAAAACACCTATGAAGGTAATATCATCAGGTCTAAATCCGGATTCTCTCATCTCAGTGAATAACTCGAGTGCTTTACTGGTTTTTCCATTTACAGAAAGTGCACAAATTATTGAAGTCCAAGAGGCGGTATCTTTGTCATGTAGCCTGTAAAAGACCTCCAAAGACTTATCTATGCAACCGCATTTTGCATACATATCAATAAGAGCAGTACCACATACATCATCAATTACTATTCTATGTTCATTCATATAATCATGGATCCAGTTCCCTTGTTCTAACGCCCCGACTTGTGCACAGCCTGTCAAAAGAGCAACAACCGTAAATTTATCAGGCTTGATTTTAAACTTTTGCATTTGTTGAAACAAACGCATTGCCTCATCCACGTGATTAAACTGAACGTATCCGTTTATCATAGCTGTCCACAGAACAATATCTTTGACCGGGCTTTTATCAAACAAGAGTCTAGCCTCATCTAATTTACCACTACTTACATAACCAGACACCATACTAGTCCAACATATCACATTTTTCTTCGGTAACCCATCAAATATCTCACGCGCCACATCTAAACATCCACACTTACAATACATATCCAGCAACGCGTTACCAATAATCATAGTACACCCAATCTCATCTCTAACATAACCATGTATCTCCTTACCAAGTTCCAGATCCCTTAGCGCAACACACGCAGAAAGAGTACTAACAACAGTTGCCTCATCCGCCCTTATCCCATCCCACCTCATTCTAACATAAACCCCAACCGCGTCCTCAAACCTCTTACACTTCACATACACCGATATCAAAACATTCCACGACACCAAATCTCGCTCACCCATTTCATCAAACACTCTACGCGCATCCTCACTACGTCCCAACTCACCATACATATCCATAACCGAGTTACAAACATAACAATCAAACACATCACCACATTTCAAAACAAACCCATGAACCTTCCAACCCATTTTCACATCCCCTAAACCCCCAATCGCCTTAAAAACAAACGGGTACGTATAATTATCCGGTTTTATCCCATCAAAAATGCGCATTTGCTCAAACAGAAAAAAGCCTTTTTCAAAAACCTGTTTTTTAACATACCCTTTTATGATTACATTGTACACGAATAAGTTACGCGTCTCTATAGTGTTGAACACCCTTTGTGCATAACTTAAGTTTCCTAGTAACGGGTCGGCCGAAAACGCCATGATCTTTTTAATAGCATCTACATTTTGAGCTAGGCCAAGAGCATATATTTGTGTTTGGATTTGCTTTAGATGCTTCATTGATTTGCATGTTTTTAAAAGATGTATACATGTTTTCTTTGTAGGAATCAAAAACTGGTTACCAGTCGAAAAATGGCGGGAAAAAAACATGACAACAAATGGCCAATGTTTCATAATCAGAGTAACAAAAGCATGTTACAATGTATCTACTAACCTATGAAATGATAAACTAGTGCATTTATGTTCCTATATCAACAAGATGGTCTTTGTGACATTTTATCAAACACTTCGTGGGTAAAATATGTTTCAGGGATATATATTTTTAATTTTTTAGTGCATATGAAACAGAGGGTGAAGGTTTGGTTGGATGGTAAAAGTTGTTGTATGGGTACCTCAGATGGTCATGGTTCCATTCTATGTTTGTCCCATCTAAAATTGACCTTCCCCACCTATTTTTTTTTTTTTTTTTTTTTTTTTTTTACATTTTACATTTTACATTTTATCAAATACTGTTATTTATACAAAAGTACTTTTATAATAATGAAAAAATACCAAAGAGTTTCAGGTTGTTGGAAAATAGGAAATAAATAAAAGTGAAAATTTCATAAATATGCCAAAGTTTTCAAAGTAGGTTCACAACGGAGTCAAAATTTTTGCAAATTCTTCATTTGATCATGTGCGACTGTATGAATGTGTGACCTCATACAAAATTCGAAATGTGGCATGACTAAAAGTACCATTCTAATCACTCTCTAATCATTTGGGTACACATTTGTCATATTTTGAATGAGTTCGCATATTCGCACAGCCGTCAGTCGAGCACTTGTAATTTGTCTTACCCGAACTACATGCTCGACCGACGGTTGTGGGAATGTGTGACCTCATTCAAAATGTGACAAGTGGGTACCCAAATGATTAGAGAGTGATTTTTTTTTCCGAAAGGTTAATATATTAGAAAGAAGGCTCTAAGAAAGAGCTAAGACAAGAATGTACAAAGGGAAAACATGCCACATGGGGCACAAACAAATATAGGGCAAGAAAACAAAAGCCCCAAACCAAAACCAAACACCGAAAAACTACAGCTAGACAGGATCAAAACTACTCCTATCGGCTATGGACCAAGGCCTGGAAGTCCAACAATCCCAAACAAGGGGGTTGACACGCACCGAGCATTTATCCAAAGCCTGGACAGGCATTGAATAGAAGGGAAGATGTCTTCATCTTTAACCTTAGCCACCGAATCCACATAAGCAGCAACCACCTTATTTCGCCACTTCCAAATTTGCCCAAAGAGCACACTGAAAAACGCCATGGATGATTTTATCAATCACAAAGTGACCGTGCTTTCCCACATGACCCATAGCAATATCACCAATGGAGAAGGAGGGGAACGAGGACGGGGTACTGAGCTGCCACCAACTCCAAACCTTTCTCCAAATTGATAAAACACGTGGGCAAAAAATAAGACAATGCTCAATCGATTCCTCCACCGACTCACAGAAAGGGCATAGAGTGGAAGGAATATTAATGCTTCTCATAGCGAGGTTGGTGCGGGTAGCTAACCTGTTGATAGAAGCCCTCCAGACGCAAATATTAACCTTGCGCGAGATCCATGAGTTCTAGGAATGGTGCAATCCAAGGCTGCAATTAGCAAGAGCTTTATCTTGAATAAAGTTGCAGCAAGTCTTAACCTTAAACGAACCAGAAGCATCACGAGACCAAGACCACTCGTCATCTTCGACCGAGAGAGTAATGTGGAAAACTAGAAGGGGGGGTTGAATAGTTTTGCCGATTTTAAGTTAGTTTCAAAAACTTTAGATTCGATGATATGTGAGATTGTATGGATGTTGAGAAAGTATAGATCTAATGATAAAGCAAGTAAATAAAGTAAAGCAAAGGGATAGAAATGACACAACCGATTTATAGTGGTTCGGCTACAAGGACACCTTCCTTGCCCTACTCCACTCCCCGAGTCACCTACTCGAGAGTTCAAGCACTATGTCAACAAACTCCTTCAACTTGGCCGAGAAGCCTTCACAACGTTGCTTACACCTTTTTCCGGTATAAAGCTAAATACCGAGTCCGTAACACGGTGGACCAAACCAACACGACTATTACACAACAAATATGTGAAATATCAAATACAAGATCTTCGCTACAGAAATCTTGCGGATGAACAAATCAATCAAGGACCCCTTGCTTGGATGACTTGTAGAATGCTCGTGATCTCGCCTTAGAGAAGGACCTATATAAGAATCACTAAAGAAAGAAAGAATGAAGTACTCTCTAGATCAAGTGATCTTTTGTTAGAAGAGAATGAGAGTATATGAGAGAATTAGTAAGAAGAGGGGTGAGTTAGAATGAAGAAATGGCTCTCTATTTATAGGCAATTTCTGCCACTGTTCCCCGGATCCCACGGATCCCTCCCACAAGGGATCCGTCTAGTGTAAACCTAGGGAACCGTCGGATGCTCCTCTTTGCCCATGGGTTTTTTGGTTATGGGTCATCGGTTATGGGTTGGTCCATGGGTATTCCTTTAGATTCAATGTATCTAATGAATACATTGTATCTAGTCAAATGGGTATGGGTTAATGGGTTATGGATATGATCCATTGGTTGTGGTTTTTACCCATCCTAATAAACTATTACAACAAATGATTAATTACAACATTTTTGTATTAAATGGCTATATGTAAATGCTTTCCAAAAATAACATGTATCCTTATAATTGTACTTAAGATAACATTATATTTGTTATCAACAAAACACAAAGAGATCGCAAAATATTAATAAACGTTTTTACGGTTGATTTGTATTAACAATCTCCCCCTTTTTGTTGATGACAAAACATAATGTTATGATGAGTAAAATTTAAGAATAGATGTATGTTTTGAAATCCCCTAAGTTTTACTTCTTCTCACCCTTTTTGTTGAAACAAAAAGTTAACCCATCGAAGAAATAAAAGCGTGGAAAAATTAGTCCACGTATCGCTTACTCCCCCTTGACGGTAGCTCCCCCTAGTTTGGGGCGTCAAGTGAAGAAAAATAAAAATCCTACAAAGAGAAATGTTAGTAACATGCTTAGGTAATCTTGTGATTGACGAGAATCAAGATTGGGAGCCAAGGTATGTAAACAAGGCCTTGTAATAAAACAACAAAGTGTAGTGGTATTTATGCCACCTACAAGCATGTAAAAATAAGAACATGACTTGTTCTTGAAAATAACTCAAAAGAAAAAGTACTAAAAATAGAAAATAGTAATAATGATTCCTTCCATGCTTGCGTAAGATTATGGATGGAGGTTTGGATGAGTAATGGTATTGATGCGATCAAGGATGAGGTTGAGTATGAATCGCATTTCTTCCCTAACTTCTATTGCAATTTCCCTAGTGGATTGGCAATGTTCACAATGTAAGTGATATGGGTAATGAGTGCGGAAGTCTTCCGGGTTGTTTTGATTTGTGAGTTGCGGAATTTGTGGTGGAAAATAGGAAAATATGGATCAAAGTCCGGAATGGTTGGAAGTGGTGGTGGGAAAGAACCTAGATGTTCTTGTAGTTTAATGGGAGCTAAGGGTGGTGATGTTTCAAGATCATTGAATATTGTGTTTGGAGAAGTGGGAGGTGTCAAAAAGGCTATTTCTTTTTGTTTTGGTTGTTGAGATCTTGTTGGAGTCGTAAGGAGTTCCAAAAGAGTGACTTTAGGTGATGAAGATGGTGTACTTGTTGGTGATGAGGGAGGTGCTATAATGGAAGCATCTTGTGGTGAGTTATTTGATGGTGATGAGCCATTTGATGATGTTTTTGCTAAGCAACAAGATCGGATGCTAATCCGTGCGGATATCCTAGAGTTTGATTGTGGTATTTTGGAGGGTGGTAGTACAAAAGTTTAGGTTTCATGAAGAGGATTGTTTGTACTAGGTGATTCATCTAAGTTGTAAGAGCTTGTGAATGACATAGTGTTGTTTGTTTGTGAAGATGAGATGAATATGCAAGCATTTTAGGAGTTCTATATATAGAAAAACGATGCATTGTAATGAATGCTTGACCCAGAATGTGGATTAAAATCTAATGATTAGATATGAATTTAAGGCATGTGATCATGAGAATACAAGCATTAAAGAACATACTCCAAAAAATAAAACAAATGTTGGAGTTTTCATCTAAGGTGAGAAAAATAGAAGATAAAAACAGCTTATGTCTCACGAATCCCACGGATCCTTCCCTTGAGGGATCCGTCCAGCATTAAGGCTGGGATCCATGGGTCTGGTGATCCAGGCAGCACAAATTTTCCTTTTGGAAACATTTTTGCCTAGTGTGTGTCTATATGCAAACTATTTGGAGTTGCGGTTATCTTGACTCCTAAGAAAAAAAGAAAAATAAACTAGAAGTGAAAAAGCATACTATTATGTGAGATAACCCGAAAACACATATTTAGTACTTGAGTACGTAATTCAGTGCTACCACTGCTCCTAATTCATTGTGGCTTGAATGAATGTACCCGAAAACACATATTAGTTATGTATCTCCTTTAGCATTCAAAAGACATGAGATGCAATGAAAAACGGGTTTTTTCTTTTGTATTAATAATGAAAAAGCGATTTGTCCTAGACGTGAGAAATTGCTTTTGTGAAATTGATACAGGTAGAGGTATCATTTTTAGAAAACGTTTCAAAAAGAGGTTTCCATTTTGTGAAAAAATCGTTTTATCCTTTTAAGAAGAAGATGTGTATGTAATTATAAGTGAAAAACTTATCTTGGGTTTTGAAAATTCCCGTATTGTTTGTGAGGTGTGCGTGAAATAGAGATCCTAGACTCAGAAAGAAGAAGGCTAGTGTTTACATACCTTGTAGAGTAAAAATAAATTACGACGTTTGTTCCATGAGACCAAGACCAAGACGAAGTAGGTTGAATTGCTCTCGCTTCAACGGTTTGGTGAGAACGTCGGCTATGTTGTCTTCGGACGCTACCTTCTCAATAGAGATGTTCCCCTTTTGAACATTGTCTCTTAAGAAGGGATGACGAATCTCTATATGCTTTTTGCGAGAATGTAATACCGGATTCTTGCTTAAATCTATGGCACCCTTGTTGTCACATAGAATTGCTATGTCACTAAGATGAATGTCGTAGTCAACTAACGCTTGTTTCATCCATAGTACTTGTTGGCATGCTTTGCCGGCGGAGACGTATTCGGCTTCGGTTATTGATATTGCTAGTGCCGTTTGTTTCTTTGAAAACCAAGATGTTAAACAACATCCCATAAAAGTAGATACCCCACTTGTACTTTTTCGGTCAACATAATCACCTGCATGGTCAGAATCTTCATATACAATTGTTTCTACTCCCGCGCCCTTAGGATACCATAATCCTAATTGTGTTGTACCCTTAATATATCTAAATATTCTTTTTACGGCTTCTAGGTGTGATATTTTTGGGTCTTCTTGAAACCTAGCACATAAGCAAACACTAAACATGATATCCGGCCTACTAGCCGTAAGGTAGAGAAGACTACCAATCATGCCACGATATTTAGTATTATCTACGGATTCTCCGTCTTCATCTTTAGTGAGTTTGGTGTCGGATGACATTGGTGTCCTAATTGGTTTTGACTCTTCTAATCCGAATTTCTTTAACATCTCTTTTATGTATTTAGATTGATTAAAGAAGATACCATCTTCTACTTGTTTGATTTGTAGACCTAGAAAGAAACTAAGTTCTCCCATCATACTCATCTCGAACTCGTCATGCATGATTTTAGAGAAATCATCACACATGTCTTGACAAGTGGATCCGAATATAATATCATCTACTTATATTTGAACTATGATTATATGTGACTCTCTTTTCTTAGTAAAAAGTGTGTTGTCAACTAATCCCATGGTATAGTTGTGTTTAATTAAAAATGACTTGAGTCTATCATACCAAGCTTTTGGAGCTTGTTTAAGACCTTAAAGGGCTTTTTTTAACTTATACACATGTTTAGGTTTTTCAAAATCGATGAAGCCCGGAGGTTGAGCTACATATACTTCTTCATTAATAAAACCATTTAGAAAAGCACTTTTGACATCCATTTGATAAAGCTTTAGATCATTAGCACAAGCATACGCAAGAAGTATTCTTATAAACTCTAATCTAGCCATGGGGTCATAGGTCTCATCAAAGTCTATTCCTTCTTGTTGGTTATACCCTTGGGCAACAAGTCTAGCCTTGTTTCTAGACACTACTCTGTTTGCATCTAATTTGTTTTTATAAACCCATTTGGTTCCTATTATGGTTTGATTACTAGGTGGAGGGACAAGTGTCCAAACATCATTAGAAACAAATTGATTTAATTCTTCTTGCATAGCCCTTACCCAAATTTCATCTTTTATGGCTTCTTGTGTATTCTTAGGTTCTATGGTTGAAACAAAATAAAACAAGTTACTTTTGTTTTGAACTTGAGACCTTAATGTTCTTTCGTTTAGCTTTCCTATGACCTTATTTACGGGGTGATCTTTGGACTCTTTAATGTTTATGACTTCATCATTTAAAGGTTCTTCTTCTTCATTTATCTTTTTCTTTATTACTATAGCTTCACTTTCTACAATCTCGTCATCGACAAGAGGTGGAGAGGGTTTGGGTGGACTTTCATCAAATTTTATATTTAATGACTCTTCTACATTCATTGTTTCTTTGTTTAATATGACGTAAGCTTTGCTATTTGGAGAGTAACCTAGAAAGATACATTCGGTTGATTTAGGATCAAATTTTGTAAGGTAATCTTTAGTGTTAAGAATAAAACATTTGCTACCAAAGACTCTAAAGTGATCTAACGTAGGCTTTTTGCCCCGGAGTAACTCGTATGGAGTTTTACCTAAGATTGGTCTAATTAAGACTCGATTGAGTATGTACGTTGAAGTATCAACGGCATTGCACCAAAACTTTTGAGGTATGGATTGCTCATTAAGCATGGTTCAACTCATTTCTTGTAGGGTTCTATTCTTTCTTTCAACTACCCCATTCGATTGTGGAGTGCGCGGAGCCGAGAAGTTGTAAGTAATACCATTAGCGTCACAAAAAGCTTCAAATTGCACTTCATTATTGAATTCCCTACCATGATCCATTCTAATAGACACTATAGGACTTCCTAGTTGTCTTTGGATTTTCTTGCTTAATATTTCAAAATGATTAAACGTTTCCGTTTTGTTCTTTAAGAATTTTGTCCATGTATACCTAGAGTAATCATCCACTATGACCAAAGTGTAGTAGTTGCCTCCATAACTTTGGATAGCGGATGGACCAAATAAATCCATATGTAGTAATTCTAGACACTTAGTTTTAGACACCATGTTTTTAGCTTTATGACTAGAATGAACTTGTTTTCCTACATTACAAGCATCACAAAAGTGATGTTCATGTTTTAACTTAGGTAGATCTCTTACTAGATCTTTGGATGATAGCGATTGAAGAAGTCGCATATTGGCATGACCCAATCTTCGATGCCATAAGGTCGAAGTATCATCCATAGAGGTAAGAAAAAGTTTGTCTTTAGGTTCATTACCAATTTTAATGACATAGACTCCATGTTTCCTAATTCCTCTTCCTATGGTTACGCTATTTTTTAATATCTTACTACAGGTTTCGGTAAAAAGTACATTGCACTTTTTATCACATATTTGTCCTATACTTAAGAGGTTAAAGTTTAGGTTTTTTACATGACACATATCGTTAATGGTTAGAGATTTGTTAGAAATCGTACCTTTACCAATGATTTTACTTTTGCTATTTCCAAACACCACATTACCTCCATTAAAGGATTCATACGTGGAGAATAGATCTTTATTGCCGGTCATGTGCCTCGTGCACCCGCTATCCTTGACCCATTTATCCGGGTCTAGGTCGACCTTTAAGGACATCTAAGAAAACAATTAACTCAAAAGTTTGGTCCCCATTTGTTCATGGGTCCATTAGTGTTAAACATTCCATTCATGTTAGACATGTATGGATAAGGTGAGTATGCATTCCATGGAGCAAAGTTTTGAAAAGGAAAACCATTTTGCATATTTGGGTTCCATCCCATTTGATTGTTACTTCTCGGGTAAACATTATTAGGTCTCCTAGATGGATTAGGTTTTGAAAAAGATGGAGCTTTGTGTCTTGCAAAAGTAGGATTATATTTTGGAGGTGGTTGTCTAGTGGTGAAATGAGTTGGTTTCTTCTTATTAATGATAACAGAATCAGTTCTAGATGAAGAAGCTACGTTATTACCACTGTTTGCTACAGCAGACCCACGCATCCCTGGCTTAACACTAGTCGGTTCCCTTTTGATAGGATTCGTGGGATCCGCCACAACAGTGGCTGGTTTTTCTAGTGCCTTAACAAATTGTGTTTCTTTGTTTTCACTAGTTGATGGATCAAGTTGTTGAATACCTAAACCTTTTTGGTTATTTCTAGTTTTAACACCATCTAATATCATATCTAAAGTATTCATTCTAGCAATTTTAGAATCTAGTTGATCAACTAGTGTTTGAAGTTGAACACAAAGTTCACATTCACCACTTGCTATTTTACCTTTTTCTAGACGTTTCAATTTTGCTTTTAATTCTATGACTTCTTTATCTAAACGTTGGTTTTGACTTTTTAAAAGCTTGTTTTTGTTAATTAGTTTTAAGCTAATATTGCAAAGTTTGTCATATTCATTATGTAATGAGTCGTCATCTAGTGATGAGCTAGTATAGTATTCGTGACATACCTCATCATTTGTCATGAGACAAATTTCTTCGTCCTCCTCGTCGCTCATTCCCCACGTGCCGCTCACGAATGCCTTTTGATCATCCCGTTTGGGACACTTACTAATAAAGTGGTTTGGGTCCCCACATTTAAAGCAAGTACGATCATCTTTTGGCTTCTCGTCCTCTTTGCTTTTCCGGAAGCCTTTCTTATCGTCATACGGTTGTTTGACGTATCTTTCCTTCCTTCTAAAGAACTTTTTAAAGTCCCTTACCGCCATAGCGTACTCCTCGTCATCACTATCCGAAGAGGAGTTCTCTTCTTCGCTTGAAGCCTTTTTGGCTTTAAGGGCAAGAGATTTGTGTTTCTCTTTCACCTTTGAGGCTTCGGAGTCTTTAGCAAGGACAAGCTCGTAGACTTTTAAGTTGCCTATGAGTTCATCAAGGGTGAGGATTGTCAAATCTTTTGACTCTTCGATCGCCGTCACCTTGGATCTCCACTTGGATGAAAGTGCCCTTAGATATCTCCTAACATGGTTACGGCTAGAAAAAGATTCATCAAGTGCTTGTAAAGATGTAATAATAGTATTGAAATTAGCAAATGAATGATCTATAGTTTCCTCATCCGATATTGAAAATTGTTCATATTGTTGAACAAATAAATCAATTTTATTATTTTTAACTTGTTGATTACCTTGATGAGTTACAACTAAAGAATTCCAAATTTCTTTAGAGGTTTTAAGCATAGAAATTCTTTCGAATTCCTTTTTGGGTAAAACATTATACAAAACCATTTTAGCTTCACTATTTTTAGAAAGCTTTTTTTTTTATTTCATCATTTAGTTTATCATGAGGTATGTTAACTAAATTTCCTTTATCATCTTTTGAGGTAGCATCAAAATCGCCTTCAACAATAATGTACCAAAGATCAATATTTTTAGACTTCACATATGTTTCGAATCTATCTTTCCAATATATAAAACCATTAGTTTCAAGTAGTGGTGGTCGTTGCATAGATTGCCCTTCCTTGTAATTTTCAGAACCCATAGTGATTGAAAAGTTTTTAAAATACGGTTTACTTTAAAACTTTTATAAACTTAGCTCTTGATGCCAATTGTGGAAAACTAGAAGGGGGGGTTGAATAGTTTTGCCGATTTTAAGTTAGTTTCAAAAAATTTAGATTCGATGATATGTGAGATCGTATGGATGTTGAGAAAGTATAGATCTAATGATAAAGCAAGTAAATAAAGTAAAGAAAAGGGATAGAAATGACACAACCGATTTATAGTGGTTCGGCTACAAGGACACCTTCCTTACCCTATGTTGGAATCACTCCTAAACTAGAATTCAAGTGTTAGTAATTAATATGTAATAGTTAGTGATTGGCTCCAAACGGTCAGGTTTATCACGCAAGTCAACCACTTGTGAATGGTCAACCGTAATAAAAGCCAGACAGTCTGAAACCAATGCAATTAAGTCCAGGAGAGTTTAGTGTTTCCCCAGGTCGTTAAGTCCCAACGAGCTGTGCGACTGAATAACCAAACGTATAGTGATCGGATGAAATTGAACGGGAAAAGGTTTGTGATTGATACTAGATGACAAAGGAAAAATGAAAGAAAATTAAAAAGCTAAATTATATTAAATAAACGCTATCACTATTTTTAAAATTTGATTTTCTTGATTTTTCTTTTATAAATTTAAATTAAAAACTAATTTTAAACTTTTAAAACTAAATTAAAATACTAAAAATTATGAAAATAAAGAGGAAAATTGTGAAACTATTTTTCAAAAATCTAAAATAACTAAACAAACTTTTGAAAATTGGATTTGTATTTTTCTGATTTATATTCTAATTTCTATGATTTAAAAACTATTTAAAACTAATTAAATTGCTAAAAATTACAAATTTAACTAAGAAAAATCTGGAAAAATTATTTTTTTGCTTTTTATATTTATCTTAATCTATGAAAATTGAAAACTTATTTTTTTGAAGCTTTTCTGATTTAATTGCAATAAAGGCTAATTAAAGAGTCTTAAAAACTGTTTTAAATAAGGAAAAATACTGAACAGTAATGGAAAATTATGAAAAATTCAGGAAAAGTCTAAAATATTATTCTAAGTCTATGAAAAATATAAAAACATATACTAGTGTGCAAGATTATGAAGCTGTAGTGAAAAGTGCTTATGAATAAGCACTTGTAATAAGCTATAAGCTAGAAATGAGACCCAACTGAAAGCAGAAGCTATAATATGCTAAAACAACTTAAAACTAACTAGTTTCAACTAACCTAATCATCTAAAACTATGATTACCATGATTTGATCTAATGACTTACTAAGAAACCAAACAGCCTTGACTAGCTACTTCAAGCTAGTGCAACAGCTGATCTAATAAGCTAAATAGAAAAACAGATATTGAGAACTCAAGACCACCAACTGGACTATCACAAGCCCAAGTTTCAGCCACTACCAAGCTATAATGAAGCTTATGCTAGGGCTGCAAGAAAGCCTGATTCACACTCAGTTAAACTGAGTGTGAACAGGGCAAAAGGGTGCTTATTGAGGAGCTTATTCAGAGCTTAAGAAAAATTCCAAAAATTCCCCAAAAATCATTTTTCAAAACTAGACCAGATGAAGTTACTTATACCAAACTTACAAAAGCTTTGAACCAGAAATGAATCCTCTAAAAATCCACTTAGGTTGGTGAAAAACTGAGTTGTGCAAGTTTTGACTTTTTGACAGAAATGAAAAGTTGACTTTTATGAAATTTGAGCTTATGAATTGGAATGGAACTGATGTTTAATGATGCAATATGACTCAATTATCCTAACTTATATGATTATACTCCTAAAATGTATGCTAAACTTAATCCTAACTAAACTGCTTATGCACTTAGAATCAGATTCATTGGACTTTGACTTTTAGTGTTCTAAGATGCAAGTTTGAAGGACTGATCTAAGTTTACTTTACCTACTTGATACTGAATCAAGTGATATTAATCCTATGGCTAACCTAAAGCACAGATTATGAAGCAAATCCAAACACTAGTTCACTAACTAAAATGCAAACTCCTAAATCTAATCTCAAATCCAAGGCTTGCCAACCTTCAAAACAGGTTCAAGCATGCTAATTACCACTAAATGAATCATAACATACAGCTAAATCTCACTGAACTCACATGATCTAAATGATGCTAATTCAACAGTACTAATGCAAACCTGAGTCAAAGAATGCAAGTGCAAATAGAAATGAAACAGTGCTAACTTATGACTAAACAATGATGTCTACCATACAAACAAACTGAAATCAACAACCACTGCTACATTAAACATTAACAAGTAACAATCTGCAATTATACCATTTATTAAGAACTTGAAATAGATTTTTGACTTACATTAGTTCTACCACTATAGCAAGCCTTGAAACCAATGAGACCAAGAATCTATTTCAATGCTAAACCCAATTCGAATACAATCTCATTCCTTATCCAAAGCAATTCAGAACCATACCCTGCAGCGTTGACTTTTGTTGACTATTTTGGAATTTTGAATTACAGACCATGAAACTTCACCAATTCACTTAATTAACCAAAAACAAACTTAAACAAACAATTTAAAACATTCTTAACAAATTAAAAACTGTAATTTGATAGGAATGGTTTTTGGCGGGAAAATTGCAAAACAAGCATAAAACTAGAAATTGGTTGCTAAAACTGGTGAATTGATACACAAATAACTTGTTCATTACATAAAAACTTGAAACCCAGCTAAATATTACATTAATAATTAAAAACGATTAAACATGTATTTAAGAAATTGGTCTAAAGCAGTGACAACTTGTTTCTTCTGTCTTCTTTCTCTTTTATAGCTCTCACAAAGCTCTTCTCTTTCATTCTTGGCCATTGATGTGGTCAAATTGATCTTGGCCATTGATTCATGAATTTGGCGCCAAAAAGATATAGCCAGTTGGGGTTGATTGCTTGTGAAGGGGAAAAGGCATTAAATGCATTTTTGATGTGTTGTGGAGGTGGAGTGATAAGGGTGGTGAGAGTGAGCTGGAGGTGAGGTGATGGGAGGTGGTTGAAGAGAGTGGGTGAAGGTGACAGTGGAGTGGAGGGAAAAGAAAGTGGGCGGGTTTGACTTATTTGACTGGGGGAAGTTATATTAGACAGGGGTTCACAAAGGGGGTCAAAGTGTTTTGGCAGGGGGTCATGGTTCAAAAGGGTTCAAGGGTCATGGTTTGGTTTTAATAACAAGGACCTTTTTTGCAATTCCACAAAAACCAAGGGACCAATTCTGCCATTTTGCAAAGTTATTCCAAGGGACCAATTATGACAAGTTTCAATAGTACAAGGACCATTAAAGACATTTTTAAACTTCCAAGGACTATTTTTGCCAATTTTGAAACTTGAAGGACCAAACTTGTAAATTCTCAAAACTTATGAAATTTTTCACCAAAGGACTAATTATGACAACTTATGATTTCAAAAGGACCTTTGGTGACTTTTCTTTTAAAATAAGTGCTCAGGGACTATTTTTGCCAAGATTTGAAAGTCGGGGGACTGAAACTGCTAATTATGCAAACTTAGCTCGTTTTTCATCTGATTTTAAACATTTTGCATCTGAAACATATAAAATACACTTTTGGGATATTTTCAGTATTTTGATGCATTTCTGAGCGTTTTTAAATGTTTTGCAGTTTAGATTTGACAAAAAATGATGAGTATTTACACACTCATCAGTTAGCTTAATTATGGCTTTTATGTTAGTATTCAAGGTTAGGCTCATGTAGAAAGCCCATGAGCCTATCCAAAGCCCAATAAGGAAAGGATGGAAACTTGGTGTGTTGCCCTAGTTCCCTCCTATAAATAATCTTGTAAACTCCCATTTGGGAGTTGGTTGTTCACTTTTACATTTATCCTAAGCATAAACCTTTCTTCATATCTTACGCATAAGTGTAACTCATGTTCATCCGATCTCTCTTTTCTATATTTCTTCATATTGATGCTTGTGTTACATAAATGGGAACCTAACAGTGGTATCAGAGCTTCAATAGTTGGGTGAAAAGAATTTGTTTTTGAAGTTTTAGTGTTACGCGTAACTCTCGGTTCATAAACGTTCTCACGCATAAAAACTCATTTTTTACACTTTACAATCCAAGATTCTTGTACTTTCAAGGTTTTTAGGTGTTAAAATTTCAGTTTTTGGCAAAAAGTTTCAAACTTTACGTGTATTTCATTGGTTTTAAGCTTGATTTTAAACATGTGTTCATTTCTACGTGTAACGTGTCTACAAGTTTTGGATCATCAAGTTTCACACTTTTGTGTTATTTTGGTGATATTGAAGCTGTTTCATCACAAAAATCTGGTTTAGAAACACTTTGGGCTAAAAATCAGTTTTGGTTAAGTTTTACGCATAACAAAACCCTAAAGTTACGCGTAAGATATCCGTGGTTTGATCTTCAGTTTTCTTGGTTTACTCAGTGTTTTCTTGCTTGGATAAGCCTGAAAACACTTCGACTTTGGATATCTTTTACACTATGATTAGTGTAAAGGATTTTTTGGGCAAAACCCTAATTTTACGCATAAGCTAAAACTTACGCATAGAACTCTTTACGCCTAAGCATTTTCTTACGCCTAAGCATTGTCTTACGCATAAGCTAATCTTACGCATAAGTTTTCTACTTCTAACTTTCAGTTTACGCCTAACCTTAGTGTTTATCAATTCTTACGCGTAAGCTAATCCTACGCGTAAATATTACTTTTACGCGTAAGTTTGGTGTTTTTACGCCTAAGTTTTTCTTTGCTTAAGCTTGGTTTCTACGCCTAAGGACTCTTCATCAACAACGTTTCATTCGACTACAAAGATCCATTTTACAACACAAGTTTTCAAGATGTCTCAACCGCCATACTCTAACTACTTTCCTCATGTGTATCCTCAACAACAACAACTCAGTCCTCAAAAACAACAATTCAATCTACAACAACAGATTTATCAACAACAATTTCAACAACAACATTTTCCTCAAGGAGCAATTCAACCACAAATGATTCAACCACCACCTAGTCTTCAAGTACAACCTTACACAAACATTCACAATCAGCATCCGTCTAGGAATACTATGAAGGAGCCGTCTTGGTTTGCAAAGATGTGTGAAGCTTTAAGTAGCCAGCAATCCATTCATGAGGCTGGATCACTTGATAGACCTCCAATGCTCACTCCCGGAAACTACGATCAGTGGGTGATTAGGTTCTTTAGGTTTTGTGATCTAAAGAAGCCACATGGAAAGTTGTTAAAGAAGGTCATCTTGGAATGTCCATTTCAGATGCCTATTGTCGTTACACCCGCGGATCACTTGATAGACCTCCAATGCTCACTCCCGGAAACTACGATCAGTGGGTGATTAGGTTCTTTAGGTTTTGTGATCTAAAGAAGCCACATGGAAAGTTCTTAAAGAAGGTCATCTTGGAAGGTCCATTTCAGATGCCTATTGTCGTTACACCCGCGGATCCTAATGCTAATCCACCAAAAGATGATATCACCAATATTGCAACTCTTAGTGACCTTACTGCTGATGAACTTCTACATTTTGAAGCCGATGAACTAGCAATGCAATACATCCTTTTGGGATTACCCAATCCAATCCTTCGAAGTGTTGATGCTCAAAAGACTGCTAAAGCAATGTGGGAACATATTCATTTTCTCATGGAAGGCACTGAACTCAATCAAGAGGATATGGAATCCAAAATTTACTTGGCTTATGAACACTTCATGATTGAACCAGGAGAGACATTAGAGTCATATCATCATCGATTCTCAGACATCATCAATGATTTGGAAAAACACAACATCATCATGCCAAGAATTGTTGTCAACACTAAGTTCCTAAGTAGTCTTGGTCCTGATTGGGAGAAGTATGTCATTTTCATCCGTCAAGCTAAGAATCTTCATCATGCTACATACGGATTGTTGTACGATTATTTGAAGCCCCACCAAAAAGAAGTTGACAAAGAAAGGGTTATCCGTGGACTCTCGATTTCACCTTCACTTCCGGATAATCAAAAATTAGCTTTGTGGGCTCAAGCTTGTTATCCTCAATTCCTGACCTTATCAACTGTCTTCACAAATCCTCCACAACTCGCTGCTCAACCTACTGCAACAATTACACCATATGATCCGTCACAGCAACAATCTCAAGAAACTCAATTGGTCCCATACAACAACAACAATGCTCAAGCACTTTATAGTGAATCAAATAAGGAAACAGAAGCTTTCGATGCATTGCAACAAGGGTTTGCCATGATTGCTAAAGCCTTCAGCCGATACTCAAACAAATCCAACAATCGCATTCGTACCTCATCTAACACAAGGAATCAGGCTGTTGTTAACAATGGACGTGTTGAAGTTCAGAATCGGGGTAATGTTCGTTAGATGGGCGGTGGTCAAGGGTTTAATGCTATGGGAAGGAATAACATAGGTGCTCCACAGAGAGCTCAAGTGGTTGAACAGGGTAATGCTCAGAATGGGATTAATGGTCTTTGTTGTTATAACTGTAATGAGAAGGGTCACCTGGCTAATGCATGCCCAAAGCCGAGGACTAGAGGCAGTGCTTATCACAAGGAGGCTTTACTTTTGGCTCTCAAGGACGAAGCTGGTGGCACTCTTACCAACAAGGAACAGAGCTTCATGGCAGATGCAGATTCTGATGATGACATGGAGGACTTGCAAGCTAATGCAGCAGTGATGTTGATGGCTCACATCAAGCTCTCCACATGAGTGACACAGGCCCAGTGTATGACACTGACGGCTTGTCTCAGGTACCAGATCAAACTATCCTCACTAATGATCTGATATCTCAGCCAACATCTACATCCGACAAGGCTCAGAGTGTTCAACATGAGTCATCTACATCTTGTTAGGATTTAGTAAATCCAGAATATAAAGAGTCGGTCACCTCAAGTATATGTAATCGTTAGAAAGCTCGTAGTCGTAGATTATTATAAGTTAAGTAGTATTTAGTTTAAGTAACACCGTGGAGGACGGACGGGTCTTTACCCACTGTATGCCTGATCCATAGCCCGATAGGTGGCGATTTATGTAATGACTATAAATACTCTCTACCTCCTAAGGTAGAGAGTTGGAGCTCATAATAAGATTTTTCTTTCTCTCACTAAAGTTCCCTAAACCCCTAACTTTCTCTCTCTAAAACTCATATTGTACGCCTACTTTGCTTATGGTTTGATGTGTATGTGAAATCCAATATGTTACAATTGGTATCAAGAGCCATGGTTTGATCATCTCTTACATATCTTTGGATTTCTAGTGACTTTTAGGTGGTTTTAGAGTTTGAAAAAGTTTAGTGGTTTTTGCATCATTTGGATCATTTCTAGTGTTAAAGTTTGTATCTTGGGTGTAGTTTTGTGTTTAGAATCATTGTATGTGCTTGGGTCTTGAGTTGGTAAGCTTGAATCATCGTGGTTGGGTTGTTTTTGGATTGAAAAGTAGTGTTTATTTGATTTTCTAGCTAGCGACTTGAGCCACGGATAAGTTATCTTGGTAGCGACTTGCTTTGTAATTTGGTAGCGAGTTGTAGTTGAAGGTCTTAGCGAGTTGAGCTAGCGACTTGTCTATTGAGACAAGCCGACAAACAGTACACTTAGTGGATTCTCCACTACGGGTAGCGACTTGGTGAAAGTTAGCGACTTGTACTTAAGTTTGTTAGCGACTTGGTGTTAGCGATTTGGCACTTAGCGAGTTGCTATTTAGCGACTTGACATCTTAGCGACTTGGTGCTTAGCGAGTTGCTATTTAGCGACTTGACATATTAGCGACTTGGTGCTTAGCGACTTGCTGTCAAAATTTGCTAGCGACTTGGTGCTTAGCGACTTGGTTCAGGGTTTCTTAGCGACTTGGTTGATTCTGTATGTAATACGGTTTTCTCTTGATTTAGTTAAATCCCGTGAAAGATTCTATTTCCCGGTTTAATCATAGAGTTATAAAATCTCGTGTAATCTTTAATCATGTCTACCATCGTACCTACAATCATTTCCACTATTGCCGAGGATGTTCAAGCAGCTGGTTCAGATACTCGTCCACCCATGCTTGACAGAACTGACTACGACTCTTGGGCTCAACGAATCAGATTGTACTGTCTTGGAAAGGAAAATGGAGTCAACATTCTCAAATCCATTGATGAAGGACCGTATCGGGTTGAGACTACTAGAGAATTAATTGATACAGCTGCAGATGGAACAATGATCTATGGAATAGACAGACCAAAGACATATGATGAGCTCAATGATAAGGAGAAAAAGAGATTCGATGCTGATATCTGGGCTTCTAACATCGTACTTCAAGGTCTTCTAAAAGATATCTACAAGCTGATCAATTACAACACCGAAGCCAAGGCAGTGTGGGATAATGTCAAGATGCTTCTCTCTGGTTCTGAATTAACTATGGAAGACAGAGAATCACAACTCTATGATGAATTTGAACACTTCAAGATGAAACCAGATGAGAGTGTCTATGAATATTACGTGAGATTCCACAAGCTTGTTAATGATATAAGGAACATCAGAATGACTATGCCAAACATTCAGCTGAACTCAAAGTTTGTAAACAACATGAATCCTGAATGGCACAAGTTTGTCACCTCTGTGAAGCTAACCAAAGGATTGAAGAATACAAACTATGAGCAACTCTATGCCTTCCTTCTTCAGAATGAGAAACATGCTATGTTTGAAAAAAGGATTCTTAATCAGTTCAAAACCAACCAGGGAGAGACAAGCTCATCGAATGATTCAACTGCCTTCTACTCAAACATTGGAATCACAACCAAAGCCTCACAAGTCATACCCATGGGTAATGGTAATCACAAACTCATTCCCGATCCTATGTTTAAACAAGCTGATACTGATGCACACGTGGGAAACTTCATTAATCAACTGGCTCTCCTGATTAGTCAAAACATGAACTCTCTTCCACAAACCAACAACAATCTCAGAACTGCATCCAATCTACACAATCAAGCCACTGTCAGAGATGGGAAGGTTATGGTGCAGCCAGTTCAAGAAAGGCAGTGCGAACAAGGAAGAGGTGAAGCTGGTAGAGGTTATGCTGCAAATCAGAATAGGGGAAGGAATGGAAACCAGGGTCAAGCAAAACCAATCAAATGTTACAACTGTGGAGGTGAGGGACACATTGCAAGGAACTGCACATCGCCAAAACGCCCTCAGAATGCAGAGTACTTTAGGGATAAGATGTTGCTTGTATAAGCTCAGGATAATGGTGCAGCTTTGGATGATGAGGAGTTGTTGTTTTTGGTTGAAGGAAATGCTAAGACATATGATGCAGATGTGGATGAGCAACCAATTCAGGAGATAGGCCATAATCATCAGAATGCCTTTCAAGTAGCTGATTGTGATGCATACGACTCTGATGTTGATGAAGAACCTACTGCACAAACCATTTTCATGGCTAGCATTTCTCCAATGGTCTCTCCTAAAGTCTCTTCATCATCACAAGCTGGTCCATCCAAAGACAAAATCATTTCTGAGGTATTAAAATAATACGATGAAGTTGATGAGCAAAAGATACATAACGAAGTACAATCAACTGTAATTATTGAGTCAGATATTGAAAATATGGGTAATATCAATGTTGTCCCATATGATCAATATGTGAAACAAAGTGAAAGTGAGATTGTACCAAGTGATGCATCTTCTGCAGTCAACAATGATTATGTTTTTGATGAATTCACTGCATGTGCCCCTGATGATTCTGTCATCTCTGAACTGAATGCCTATAAAGAACGTGTTGCTATTTATGAACAACGTGCAAAATTTGAGTTGACCACCCGTGAGCAGGAAATGGATGACCAAATGCGTCCAACTATTAGAAAAAGTAGGTTTAGAGAAGAAGTATTAAAACAAGAGTTAAACTCCTTACAAGAAAAGCTTTCTAAAACTGCTAAGCAAAAACAAGAACTTCAAGAAAATGTTAAAATGCTTAAGCAAGAATTCAGTGCTAAGGAATCAAAACTTTTGAATGATTTTTCTAATCTAAAAACCTTGAAAAACAAGCTTGAAAATAAGTTGTACGTACAAGGAAATACCATTCAGACTGCTCACTTAATCACTAAGCATAGAGTCTTAAGCGATAAGCATAGCATTCCCCTTGTTGAGGAACCAAATCCAGAGGTCATTAAAAAGGCTAGAAATGCTCATAAGGTTCTTTATGATGGCAATGAAATCCTTAAGCCTAGACAAAAACCTAGTTGTGTTGAGTGCATTGAGGAAGATAAGAAATCAAATGAAGTCACTAGGGAAAAGATGAACAAGAAACTAGATGATCCTAAATGTAAAGAGAAGAAAATAAATATCACACCCCATGATTACAAGAAAGAGAATTGGATTTCCTTGAACATGTTTAAGCCTCAGACGTTGTTAACACCCAAACAAGTGTTCTGGAAAAAGGATTTAGATAAGCAAAAAGCAGAGAATCTTGTTGTAACAAACCCCCCCCCCCTTAGGAAAATTCCTTCAGCGACTGTGTATCCTCCCAATACACCAATGCATTTAGTTCCTAGGACTATTGCCACTAAAATCAAGACCTTAATCAGTTAATATGTTATTTTCAACTATTTGTTGATTTTGAGAAAACTTGTAAGAAAAGGATCACACCCACTGGTATAACTGAAGGGGAAAGGGGTTTTGAGCAAACGAAAGAATGTTATTTAACTGAAGTCATGCCTTTCTTTAAAAAACTAAAAGATCATTTTGAAAGTCTTAAAAAGGGAATGAATTTAGACATTAAAGAAATGGAAAAGGCATTTGATGCAATGATAGTTGAGGTTAGTGACTATGAACGAGCACTAAAATATAATGAGATTGAGAGGAAGAACTTGCATACATTGAATGGGACTCTTATTACTGAATGTGTTGCTCAAGATGTGTTTTTCACTACTACAAATTGTTCCATTAATGCTTCTCAATTTCATGAATTATCTGTTGCCCTGAAAGTCTCCCATGATCGTGTCATTGAGCTTGAAAAGACTAATTCTAAACTAAATGAGAAAATTGAACTGGATGATCACGACAATTTGGTTAAACATTTTTCTAAACTAGAGGTTGAGCATTTTAATTTACAACTAAAATATCAACATTTTAAAGAAAATGTCAAAACTTCAAATATCAAGACATCCTCAGATGCTCCAGAGTTTGATGCAGTTTTTCAAATTAACAAACGTGATGAACATATTCAAGCTCATTGTAACACGATCAGAAAGTTGAAAGCTGTGACAACTCGTATTTTCAGGTCATTTCTCAAAACAATTCATTCTTCACAATTTCAACATTTATCGTAAACTAGGTTTACGTATTCCAAATTCGCGTAACCTTAATGGTTTGGCGGCGAATTCATGATCATATCATCACGGACATTTCATATAGACTAAGTTTAGTCTACATTTCATTAGCATCATTTGCATCATGTTAGTTCATTCATGACTTTGCATTTCACATTAAACGCGTAAATTTCATATTAAATAAATTTTACAACTATAAAATCAACATTTAATTTTACGAGTTGGAGATCAAATCTTTTTACAAATTGGTTTAACAGCACTAGTAGGTCAAGTTAAAAGAGTAAATCAAATCTTAATCAGAAAAGTTCGAGTTACTGTGCTAGTACCCTCTGAAAGTCCCGTTGTCTATTAAGTACTTTAACTCTTCGTAATTACCTTGTTAAACATCATCACTTTTTGTGTAGAACTCGTTGTGTAAGTCATTATTCTCAGGGTAAGTTACATACGTTCAAGAAGGAGAGTTAGAGTAATATAAAATCACGAGCAAGTATCAGTGATTGGAGTTGATAGTAACGTAGTTTACGGAAAAGGTAAAGAAATTACAGATTTAAGTAAGGGAAAAATTCTGAAAGTTTTACTAGAAAATCAAAAAATTTCTTTCCGTACTGAAGTCAAT
>BPTQ01000007.1:110101128-110158241 GCA_019973895.1 Chrysanthemum seticuspe | reverse complement strand
AAAAAAAAAAAAAAAAAGCATCACATCATTTGTCCTTGATTATACATGGCTTGATCACCTATGTATAATTCAGGAAGAATTATGTCATGAAAGTAACAAGCATCATTTCAAATCTCCTAAAACAATTCTCATTTAAAAGCAAAGTTTTATAATCAGATAAATCGTGCATAAACATTTCTTTTTGTTAACACTCTATAGATGCTTACGCCATTTATCTCTCACTCAACCGATAAGTTAGGATTTGACGAGTGACCTTTTTAGGAAAGACTTCCTATACCATCTGTGAGGAGGATTCCTCGATACAAGAAAACAATGAAAGGATTTTGGAATTTCCCACAAGGACTAGAACTAGGTATTAGGATGATTCAAAATCAACATAAAGATTAAGACATCATGAGACAATCCGAACCACTATCTTTGGATTAGAAGCAAAATTCTATTATTTCAAGAGTACTAGCTAGACCGAGTTACAAGATTTAGTATGAAGCGAATACACACTAAGCAATACTATAAGGACAAACCAAGTCTTCTAATCAAGACTACAGAACATTTCATTAAACAAGGCTTCAACAATATGTGAACTTCCCTACAATGAGTTTCCCTTAAAGGAAAATTTAGTTAAATTAAGGTTATCGATATAAATTTCCCCTAAGGCATTGTGTTCTCTAGAAATTCCAAGTAACCTCACTTCTATATCAAGAGATGCCACAGGTTTGAACATGTCGGACAATCAATGACTCCCCATCTACAAGTGAAACTAGAACAAACATTCTTTGACATAGTTTGAGCTGATATCTATTTTCTTGCTAGCATGATAACAATATTAGTGATGAACTATTTTTGGAAGCACTCAATATCGGAACAAATCTTGAAAACCAACCACTACACCACCTCACTTAAATATTTAAGGTTTGTGACTTTACAACATGGAGCATGGAAACACTTCGATAATCAAACAATAAACATTTTAAGTCATAGAGACTAAGCACCTTAGGCAAGTAAGACTCAGGTCATGACATTCGATAGGACTAGAAACGCGAGGAATCACAACTGTTACCTATAATCTATTCTTTTCAATAAGGTCCTTTCCGACAGATTTAACATTTTGAAATCTAACACGAGACACGTGGTATCAATTCCAGTTGTACCTATTATAAGCTATTCGATTCACCTTAGACTGCTGACAGTCATTTCAGGATTTCCATGGAACCTACTAGGACATGATCACCGCCTATTATCCTCAGCTCAATGGTTAGAGCGAGAGAACAATTCCAACATTTTAAGATATGCTCAAGACATGTGTGATTTTCTAGGAATGATTAGGCAAATCATTCTACATTAAACAAGTTGCTTTACAACTATAGTTATTACATGAACATATTGACTACACCAATTTAGGCACTCTATGGTTGAGGTGTCAATCACTTATTTACGGGCCGAAATCAGGAAAGTCCAACTCACTAATCAATGAGTTATTTATGAAACAACAAAGAAATCATACAAATCAAAAATCAGTTACAAATAACAACATATGGCTAGGTAAGCTACGTCGATGTACGACGCAAAATATTGGAAATATGTTCCAGAAGTCGCAAACCGTTAGAATTTCAAGTTGGCAACAGAATTTATGTTCGAAATCTTGCCTTGGAAAGGCGTGGTGCGATTCAGAAAGACACTGGACGAACCAATACGACCCAGATATCCTCACCTTTCACCGATAACACTGTAGAACCTAACAACGACTGAATTCAGGGACTGAATTCCTTTTTGGATGGGCGAATGTGACAACTCGTATTTTCAGGTCATTTCTCAAAACAATTCATGCTTCACAATTTCAACATTTATCGTAAACTAGGTTTACGTATTCCAAATTCGCGTAACCTTAATGGTTTGGCGGCGAATTCATGATCATATCATCACGGACATTTCATATAGACTAAGTTTAGTCTACATTTCATTAGCATCATTTGCATCATGTTAGTTCATTCATGACTTTGCATTTCACATTAAACGCGTAAATTTCATATTAAATAAACGTTATCGCGTAAGTTATTATTTTGAACATTTAATCCGATACCTCCAAAAATGATCCCGATATATTTTTATACTTACATTTAGTTTATAAAAAAAACTATATTTTGAGTTTACCTAGTGTTTTAAATTTATTTTGTATATAAATCGTTAAATTTATATTATTACGACGTTTTTCTTAAAAACTACACGATAATTATTTTATCACTCAAATTTTACAAGAAATGTATTTTTACAATTTTTATGATCTCATTATACTTTACTTTGATCCCTTAAAACTTATTTTAGTCCATACTACTCTAATTTCACAACTATGTACAAGTTACAACAATTTTACTTAACTATACATTTTACATATACTTTTAACAATTACTTACACATTATATAAAAAAAAAAAAAAAGATATTTTGCAAGTCCTTCCCCCCTTGGCCGACCAAGGGGGGGGGGGTAGCATTGATTGGTTTGGTAATTTTTTTTCTTGTGATAGTATAGATCCATACTCCAAGTTATCTACTTCACATCTCATTCATTCACTCTCATATTTCAAAGTCAAGTAAAAGTTTTTCTCTCTTTGTTCTTCATCTCCTAAAACCGGTCATCACAAGGGTGTAAGAAGGGATCATCAAAATTTTACAAGCTCAAGTTTAACAATCTAGATTACACTCTTATTAAAGGTTTTGAAATAAAAACCTAGGGTGTTTAGGTTAATCCTTGTTCTAATCACCTCATCATTGTAGCTTGTAAGCATATCACTTCCATTTTATATCTTTCATTTTCATTTCATAAGTATTTCATCATTTTTGAGCAAGCATGCAAGACTTATTGTTGTTTATACCATTTTTACATTGATTTTAAGAGTTTGATATATAAGAGTCATCCTATAATTATTCCCTTGTTATATATTGGTCTTGATGATGTCTAGGAACCCATGACACCCTAAGAAGGTGTATGGTAGGATTAGAATAGCTTTGGAGTTGTTTTGAAGGGATTGGAATAGGTTTAGTACGAGAAAAACTATTTTCGACAAGTATTAAAAGTGATCTGATCTTATTTTGTTTTTCTGGAAAATCCGACAGTAGACATGAGTTTTTGGCCTAGATAATTAGAAAATATACTTTAAAACGAATCCGTGGCCGCTTGAACGGATTAAAACGGAGTTATAACGAAGAAGTTATGAATTTTTCAAGTTTGACGACGAAATATATATTTTTTGAAATTTCAGCAGGCTATTTTTGGTTTTGTACGAGTCAAAAACGAGTCCTAAGCTTCATAAATTATTTCGACTTGTCAAAAATATAATAGTATACTTTGATACGAAGCTAAGGACGTATAATACGTAGAAAACGGATTTATAACGACAAAAATATGCACGTTTTCATAAACTTGCCGTAACTATTATTTTTAGAAAAACTATATTATTTTTACGAGACAAGTGTTACGGTAACCAAAACGACCATGTTGAAGGCTGTTTTTAATGATGATGTAAAACTTTTTGTAACGAGATGTCTTCTAATAAAATCGAGATCATCAAGCATATTTTCTAAAACGACCAACCGTTTGTATAGCGGAGTTGTAATAAATTATTTACGGTTGCTTAAACTTTGCCGAAACTCACTTTTTAAACAACATTTTGGACAAAATCACCATATTTAACCTCTATTATCTTTATGTTCGAGACCTCTATGACGAAAACTTATGTACTAAAACTTTTAGATTTTGATACAAGCTTTTCAAAACCGTCGAGTTCGTTTCCTAACGTTCGACATACACCATTTTACGACTAGTTTTTCGAAGCCATTTTTGTCACTTTCATAAAATTTCCAACGACTTTATTTTACGACGAAAAGTGATAATTTCACCATAAATCATTAATAAACTATTGTAGGATGACATTTGGACGTAAAAACTTGTAAAGTGATTTAAGAATGGTCAAGACGTCAAAAGAGTATTTTTCGACGATAAGTATTATTTTCAAAACTCACAAATGGTATAAATAACATACGAAATGCATGCATAACATAACATCATAACTCATTACATATCATATCATTCGTAATAGGTCAAGATTAAAGTATCACGCTATATCTCAGTGTACTCACTCTTGTCATCATACCAGTTTATCAAGTGAGTTTTCATAGCCCCGTCGTACATTCTTATAATTATTTTCAAACCTACGGGGGAGAATACATTGCACAACATTTTTATTACGATACCAAGTATGTTAAATTCATTTACATTGCTTAAGTTACCACATGCCAATTGAAAGTCCCCATTTCCTGAACATGAACCGTTAATCTTAGAAGCGAGGGTGAGTGGATAGATCTATCGAGGGTGACGCCTCCATCCGGGTTGGTGAATCCCAACTAGTCATACGGATGCATTTCATTTAATAACATTATTGAGTTGTCTGGCAAACACTCTGTTGGGGCATACATTATGAACAGTCTAGTTTCGGTGTCATGGACTTATAGCAATTGTAATATTTTTCTGTGACATGATTGTCATACCTGGTTTATACTTGCGTAGTCGTATAAAACATTTATATATAAACCTATGATTTCTCACCAACATTATTGTTGACCGTTTTAGCAATGTATTTTCAGGTAACTAAGACATATTCATCATGGCATGGTTAAGGAACCTTTTGAGTCGCGGCGTCGACTTATATCATTGTACATTATGGCACTTTCTTTCAAAACATCGTTTGGACTTGTAATATATTTATAATTCCGCAAACTTTATAAACTTTTGGGACCTATGTTGTAACTCTGAACGTTTTTATTAAATATCCAACGATGTGTTTTTAAACGACACTTTAGGTCGTTCAATATAACTGTGATTGTGGTGCTATGACAGTCTATCCCCAGGAATTCCATTCCGCTGCAAAACAGGTAAATTGGGGGTGTGACAAAAGCCCAAATCTCTCAATTAAAGGGTCAAAAGAACAATGTGACTGGCTCCCAAATGCCTCCTTCTTTAGATTCTCAGAATTCTCAAACGTTTCATCTTCAAAACTTTGTAAATGCATTACAAAAGGAAAACGAAAGTTTTCTAGAAGAAAATGAAAACGTTAAACTTCATTTCAATAAGTTATTTGAATCAATAAAGGTCACTCGTAACAAAAATAACGAACAAATAGCTTCATTGCAAAAGGAAATTGAGAATCTGAAGAGCCAGGTAAAAGGGAAAATGCCATTGACCAATGGGGATAATGGTGTAACAAAGGTTCACTCTTGTAATAAATATGCTTTGTCTGTGCAATATGTTCCCCCTCATCTTAGGAATAACAAACTTGTAATTCAAACATATTTCTCATACCTTAAGGATAGTCTAGAATGTCTCCGTGAGATTGTTGAAGAGGATAAGTTAGAGAAACCACTTGATAATGCAATTGGGCATGCATGCTTATATGCCGAACGATCTCAAGAACTTCTAGAATGCTTAATCACAATATGCCCTAAGTCCTTAGGTGAGAGAGTTAATCCTTTGATTCCTTGTTCTATGCCTAGTGCCAAGCATGAAATCCATTCAATGCCCAATCTTATGAATGTGAACCTTAGTGTGCCTTCAAGTAGTTCAGATTCTAGATCTGTTAGTGCTAAGAAAGCGAACTCTAGTGTGCCTTCTAGGAGTACAAATCCCAGCACTTTTATTGTTAAGAAAGTGAACCTTAGTGTGCCTGCATGTAGTTCAGATCCCAGCACATCTAAACAGGAGATGCAAAGAGTAGCAAAACCAACTAATGTTCCCATTCCCTCTACAGGAGTAATCAGTGACATTAAAGCGAGCTGGTCAAAGTCTCAAGACAATACAAGGAATGATAGGACCTCACAAGCTAAGAATGTGCATTGGAAGAGAGTAGAAGACCAACCTAGGAACTTTAAGTTTGAGCCGAATAAAACGAATCGTGTTGATTCTAGTATTTGCCATAGGCGTACTGTAATTAATTCGAATTCTGATACTATTTGCAAACCTTGTAATGATGTCTGCTTGAATTCTGTTACTAATCATGAATGTGGTGTGAATGTTTTGTCTAAAGCTATCAAATCTCCAGTTAACATTGTTAAAGCAAAATATCATGCTAAGAAGGCAAAAAGGCAAAGGCTAAAGAAATTTAGAAAACAGTGGAAGCCCACAGGAAGAACATTTAGTAAGATAGGTTATCAATGGATACCTGTTGGCCATAAGGTTAATCAGACAATGCCCACTAGAAAATGGATGCCTACTGGTAGAACTATTCCCTTAAGAAGTGAACATACTTTAAATAGGGCAAGTACGGACACTAGTACTGCATCTATTCATAATAACTCCATTGATTCAATTTCTGATATGAATGTTTCTATTTCTGATGTGGGTGTTCCAATCACTGTTACTAACCAAATGGAACCCATTCTTGCATGGGGATCCCAATTATCCAGTTATCCATTCTTGTCTGTGTTCAACTGTAGATCGTTCAAATCGTTCTGCGATACCTGGACTCAGGTTGTTCCAAGCATATGACTGGAGACCGGTCGCGTCTCATGAACTTCGTGAGTAAATTCATCGGGACAGTTAGATTCGGGAACGACCATTTTGGAGCTATTATGGGTTATGGAGATTATGTGGTTGGTAAAAGTGTGATTTCCAGGGTATATTATGTGGAAGGTCTTGGTCACAATCTGTTCTCTGTTGGTCAATTCTGTGATTCCGATCTAGAAGTGGCTTTTAGAAAACATACTTGCTTCGTTAGAGAACTTGATGGTGTAGAATTATTAAGAGGTACTCGAGGTTCTAACCTATACACCATCTCTATAGATGACATGATGAAGTCCTCTTCAATCTGCTTGCTATCAAAGGCTTCTAAAACAAAGTCTTGGTTATGGCATCGTCGTCTCAATCACTTGAACTTCGGCACCATTAACAACCTTTCCAGAAAGGATCTTGTCAGTGGCTTACCCAGATTAAAATATGAAAAAGATCATCTTTGTTCAGCTTGCCAATTGGGTAAAAGCACGAAATATGCCCACAAACCAAAACCCACAAATTCTGTAATGGAAGTTCTTCATACCCTTCATATGGATCTGTGCTGACCAATGAGAGTGCAAACGATAAATGGGAAGAAATACATTCTAGTAGTTGTTGATGACTACTCTCGATTTACTTGGGTAAAGTTTTTGAGGACAAAGGATGAAACTCCAGATGTCATCATCAAACTAATCAAACAGCTTCAGGTTCGACTCAACAATACAGTCAGAATTGTTCGAACAGACAATGGCACAGAGTTTGTCAACAAAGACTTAATTCAGTTTTATGAAAGTGTTGGAATCAGTCATCAAAGAAGTGTTCCACGAACTCCTCAACAGAACGGTGTAGTTGAAAGACAAAATCGAACTCTTGTAGAAGTCGCAAGAACAATGCTTATTTATTCGAAGGTTCCAATGTTTCTATGGGCTGAAGCCATTGCCACTGCATGCTACACCCAAAATCGTTCCTTTATACACACCTCTCATGGAAAAACTCCATATGAACTTGTTCATAAACGAAAACCTGATCTCTCCTACCTTCGTGTGTTTGGAGCTTTGTGCTATCCAACAAATGACAGTCAAGATTTAGGTAAATTAAGAGCAAAGGCAGATATTGGAGTTTTTATTGGTTATGCACCAAACAAGAAGGGTTACCGAATCTACAACAAGAGAACCCGTAATATCATAGAAACAATTCACGTTACGTTCGATGAGCTGACCGGTCAAATGGCTCCTGGACAATCCAGTTCTGGACCCGCACTTCAAAACAGTCCCATTGGTTCATCCATTGTACCAAACCTCTCTCCAGCAACTCCATATGTACCTCCATCTGAAGATGATTTAAAGAAATTGTTTGATCCTATGTTTGATGAACACTATGAGCCAAGTGCTAATGATGTGTCATCTCCTTCAACAGAGGCTGCTCATATCCTTGTGAATGAAGTAAACCCTTCAGTTTCAATATCATTAAGTCAAGAAGCGCCTGCTGCTGATCACTCAGTTTCATCAACAAATCTTCAATCTTCGAATGTACATCATGGAATTGTTTCTGGCATCAATTGTCACACCCCCAAATTACCTGTTTTGCAGCGGAATGGAATTCCTGGGGATTGACTGTCATAGCATCACAATCACAGTTATATTGAACGATCTAAAGTGTCGGTTGGAAAATACATCGCTTGATTTAATAAAAACATTCAGAGTTACAAAGATAGGTCCCAAATGAAAATTACTATGCACGGAAAATAAGTTTAGTACAAGTCAAACGATGTTTTTAAAGTTCATAAAACCCAAGTGAGACGCGTCGTCACCGCGACTCCATGATGTGTCCAAATGCATGCCATGAATTGTATGCCTTAGATACCTGAGATAAAACATGCTAAAAAGTGTCAACACAAAGGTTGAGTGAGTTCATAGAGTTTGTGTTGAAATGTAAAGCCTTTCAAAATCGTTTATGCAGCAAAGGCATTGTAAATCCACTCAGTTCCAAGTTCCGCCCATACAAAACTTGCAACCTGTGTGTTCACAACCCACTGCCGAAATGTGTATAGTTTATGATCAAGTGCATGATGTCAAATGAATTCACAAAATAGTGCATAACTTAATGTATCCATAGTTACTTAATATAACACATAATTCGTACGGTTTCAAATTGTTCCATGACCATTAGTGCAATGATTATACCAAGACCATCAGTTTAATGAATGTACCAAGACCATCAGTCCAATGAATATACCAAGACCATCAGTCCAATGAATATACCAAGACCATCAGTCCAATGAATATACCAAGACCATCAGTCCAATGAATATACCAAGACCATCAGTCAAATGAATATACTATGGAAATACTACGTATGGTAATACTGTTACTTTGCATGACTAAACATTCAGTTCGGATAAACATATAATTTGCAAATAGTCATGAATGTAATAAACATTATTGAGCATGCATCTCCCCCAAAGAGTTTCATAAATAATTAAAACGAGAAAAAAATGGGGCTATGACTCACGGTAATCCATAAAAGTTAAAGTACTTGTGAAAGTAAATGAAAACAGTTTGAGCATGTATCTCCCCCAAAAGTAGTGTAAAAACAATCGAAAATGGGGCTATGAAAACTCACTTGGTAAACTGAGGCGATGACAAAAGTGAGTACACCGAGGTATAATGTGAAACTTTAATCTGGACCTATTACCAATGATATGATGCTTATTGAGTTATGATGTAATGTTATGCATGCATTTCGTATGTTATTTATACCATTTGCGAGTTTTGAAAATAATACTTATCGTCGAAAAATACTCTTTGGACGTCTTGACCATTCTTAAATCACTTTACAAGTATTTACGTCAAATTGTCATCCTACAATGGTTTTATAATGATTTATAGTGAAATTATCACTTTTCGTCGTAAAATAATGTCGTCGGAATTTTTATGAAAGACACAAAAATGGCTTCGAAAAACTAGTCGTAAAATGGTGTACATCGATCGTTAGGAAACGAACTCGACGGTTTTGGAAAGTATGTATCAAAATATAGAAGTTTCAGTTCAGGAGTTTTCGTCATAGAGGTCTCGAACATAAAGATAATAAAGGTTAAAGATGGTGATTTTGTCTAAAATGTTGTGTAAAAATGAGTTTTGGCAAAGTTTAAGCAACCGTAAATAATTTATTACAACTCCGCTATACAAACGGTTGGTCGTTTTGGAAAATATGCTTGGTGATCTCGATTTTATTAGAAGACATCTCGTTACAAAAAGTTCTACATCATCGTTAAAAACAGCCTTCAACATGGTCATTTTAGTTACCGTAACACTTGTCTCGTAAAATAATATAGTTTTTCTGAAAATAATAGTTACGGCAATTTTATGAAAACGTGCATATCTTAGTCGTTTCAAATCCGTTTTCTACGTATAATACGTCCTTAGCTTCGTATCGAAGTATACTAATATATTTTTGATAAGTCGAAATAATTTGTAAAGCTTAGGACTCGTTTTTGACTCGTACAAAATAAAAACATGTTGCTGAAATTTTTCAGAAAATATATATTTCGTCGTCAACTTGAAAAATTCATAACTTCTTCGTTATAACTCCGTTTTAATCCGTTCAAGCGGCCACGGATTCGTTTTAAAGTATATTTTCTAAATATCAAGGCCAAAAATTCGTGCCTACTGTCGGATTTTCCAGAAAAACAAAATAAGGACAGACCACTTATAACACTTGTCGAAAATAGTTTTTCTCGTACTAAACCTATTCCAATCCCTTCAAATCAACTCCAAAGCTAATCTAATCCTACCATACACCTTCTTAGGGTTTCATGGGTTCCTAAATATCATCAAGACCAAAATATACCAAGGGAATAATTATAGGATGACTTTATATATATATAACTCTAAAAATCATGTAAAAATGGTATAAATCAACATAAGTCTTGCATGTTTGCTCCAAATATGAAGAAATAAATATGAAATGAAGATGAAAGATGTAAAATGAAAGTAATATGCTTACAAGCTACTATGATGAGGTGATTAGAACAAGGATTAACCTAAACACCCTAGGTTTTTATTTCAAAACCTTAATAAGAGTGTAATCTAGATTGTTATAAACTTGAGCTTGCAAAATTTTATGAATTCCTTGCTACTCCTATATGAAGGCCGGTTAGGAAGTGAAGAACAAGAGGAAGAGAGAACTTTCTAACACTAGATGAATTATTTGAGGTGAATGAATGACTTGAATGAAGGTTGGAGTAAAAGTTTATACAAGTGATAAAATTTCCTACCAACCATTAAATGCAACCCCTTAGGGCCGGTTTTTGTGGAATATGTTTCTCAAAATATCTTTTTTTTTTTAAAATGTAATATGTATAAAATGTGTAAGTAAAATGTAGTTAAGTATAAGTTTGTTGTAACTTGTGTATACATTTGTGCAATAGGATAGTTTTAGCTAATAAATTTTAATTGGTCAAAGTAAAATATGTTGAGTCATAAAAATTGTAAAAATATATTTCTTGCATAATTTGAGTGATATAATAATTATTGTGTAGTTTTTAAGAAAAGTGTCGTAATAATATAAATTTAACGATTTATCTACAAAATAAATTTAAAACACTAGGTAAACTCAAAATATAGTTTTTATAAACTAAATGTAAGTATAAAAATATGTCGGGATCATTTTTGGAAGTAGCGGATTAAATGTTCAAAATAATAACTCACGCGATAACGTTTATTTAATATAAAATTTACGCGTTTAATGTGAAATGCAATGTCATGAATGAACTAACATGATGCAAATGATACTAATGAAATGTAGACTAAACTTAGTCCATATGAAATGTTCGTGATGATATGATCATGAATTCGCCGCTAAACCATAAAGGTTACGCGAATTTGGAACACGTAAACCTAGTTTACGATAAATGTTGAAATTGTGAAGCACGAATTGTTTTGAGAAATGACCTGAAAGTACGGGTTGTCACATTCGCCCATCCAAAAAGGAATTCAGTCCCTGAATTCAATTCGTGTTGGTCTATCGAATTTTTGAGTTTGTGATGAATATCGAGGAAAGAAAACATGAAGAAGTGTCGTTACGGTTGTCGAGGATCGAGAGCGTACAAAACATCGTAGTAGAGAAAAATATTGGATGAGTATCTCCGATGAGTAACACTTTGACTTTGAAATATGTGAAGATTTTGCTTGCACTAAGATTTATAATTAACTGCTCCCAACATAACATGATCCCTCCAGAATTAGACATAGTTAGCTAGGCTATGTATAATTAAGGAACGATGATGTGACGTTCGGTTTAGTTGTTATAACTCTCAATGCTTACAAGGATTTAAACCGTGTCGTTAAAATGGTCGATAAAGTAAAAAGAAGTAAAATTCTCGTAAGTAATAACAAATCGGAAAGAAAATACGTACGATAGATGAGAATATTTTACATCGAGTGGTTTATCAAAAGTAGTACATCTTAGGTTATAAAGATTCGGATATGATGGAAGACATAAACTTAGTACAACATAGTACATAAGGAAGATTAAGACTGTTAGTTTCCGAACTTCTTCAGTCTTCCGCGTCGTTGATACCTTGACGAGCTTCTCCTCCTCCTAACATGTATGCGTTCCCATGAGCACCTTCAACTTGTTGACCTTGGTTTTGAGGACATTGATTCCGATAGTGTCCTTGCTCCCCGCATCTGTAACATGTAACCATGGCCTTGCCTCTACAATTTCTGGCAAGGTGTCCCAGTTGTTGACACTTGTAGCACTTAGCAGGACAAAGACCCGTGTGATGATACTTACATCGATTACATAGTGGGTAGGTTCCAGCATAACCTCTGCCTTCTATTGGTGCAGCAACATAAACCATTGCAGTTTCTTGCCCTCTATTCTGTTGTTGATGATGGTTAGTGTTACGGTTTTGGTTGTTGTTATTGTAACCTCCTTGGTCATTTTCCCATTTTCTTTTGTTGTTGTTGATTTGGTTATCGTTGTTGTTGTCGTTTTGGTTGTTGTTGTAGTTGGTGCGGTTGTTGGTATTGTTGTTACGGTTGATGTTTGTGGTGTTGCCCCTCTTTACTACTTGTGCCATGAGCTTTTGAGACAATCGAATAGCTTCCTCAATCGTTTGCGGGTCAAAAGAAGTCACATCGCCTTGAATAATCTCGGGAAGTCCTTCAATGAAAGCCTCCAGTAGCTTCTCATTATCCGAAACCATAGATGGGCATAACACGGCCAATTCTTGAAACCTTCGAATGTAAGTATCAATGTCATACCCAATAGTTACCAACTCATAGAATTCTGTCTCCAACTTTTTCACTTCCGTACGAGGACAAAATTTCTTAGTTACCAAACCTTTGAATTGCTCCCAAGTGAGCTTGAAAGCATTCTCCATTCCCATTGGCTGAGCATAAGAGTTCCACCACGACAATGCTCCATCAAGTAGTGTACTCGTAGCAAACTTGACCTTACTATCATCCGGGCAATTACATAGCAAAAACACGGACTCCAATTTCTCAAACCATCGAACCATGGCAGTGGCTCCTTTGGTACCTCTAAACTTCGTGGGATCTCCACTTTTGAAATTCTTATACGAACATCTTTTAACTCCGGACCCTCCTGCATTTCCTGCAGCAGCAGCAAGCCTAGCGGCTTCAACTTCCCTCGCAATTCTAGCGGCTTCGGCAGTAGCCGCGGCCTCAGCAGCAGCAGCAGCCACCGTTTCCCTTTCAATCCTTAGAGCATCGGCTACACTATCTCTTTACTAACTTTTGAATAGCCGCTTGGGTCATTTCGGTTGCAGCTTTCTTTGGCGCCATATCTTCTTCAAAATAAGAGGAAAGGGTGAGACGTATCAAAGTCCTATGTTAATAATAAGCGCTCTAAAGAGATGTGATAAGAAATGATAAGTTTGAGGTTATTTTTCAAAATGATCGACGGTTTCCTAAGGAATGGGTTATGAGATGTCGTAAATGCTTCAAATGTACGATGGTTTAGTGACTTAATGCGTGAATAAAGTGTAACTCGACATGTTAGTGGTGAAACAAAAGAGTGAAAGTGACTTCGTCCTACTTAAAGGTTTATCTCGGCATTCGACGTTATCGGTGATGAGTCAATTGATGTAAAAATTATGATAGGGAATGACAAGGAATTCTCCACATTAGAGTATGAGGAAATGATAATGGGATGGGTATTTAAGAGCATCCATGTGACAATCGATTTGAAATGAAAGTAAATAACTCGAAAAATGTACGTATAAATCGCTTGCAAAGTGAACATGCACTTGTGATGAAATGATGAGATGCTATGATGATGTAGTTATAGTCTAGGGTCAATGATGCAACCTAGTTCTCTATAACCAAAGCTCGGATGCCAATCTGTCACACCCCCAAATTACCTGTTTTGCAGCGGAATGGAATTCCTGGGGATTGACTGTCATAGCATCACAATCACAGTTATATTGAACGACCTAAAGTGTCGTTTGGAAAATACATCGCTTGATTTAATAAAAACATTCAGAGTTACAAAGATAGGTCCCAAATGAAAATTACTATGCACGGAAAATAAGTTTAGTACAAGTCAAACGATGTTTTTAAAGTTCATAAAACCCAAGTGAGACGCGTCGTCACCGCGACTCCATGATGTGTCCAAATGCATGCCATGAATTGTATGCCTTAGATACCTGAGATAAAACATGCTAAAAAGTGTCAACACAAAGGTTGAGTGAGTTCATAGAGTTTGTGTTGAAATGTAAAGCCTTTCAAAATCGTTAATGCAGCAAAGGCATTGTAAATCCACTCAGTTCCAAGTTCCGCCCATACAAAACTTGCAACCTGTGTGTTCACAACCCACTGCCGAAATGTGTATAGTTTATGATCAAGTGCATGATGTCAAATGAATTCACAAAATAGTGCATAACTTAATGTATCCATAGTTACTTAATATAACACATAATTCGTACGGTTTCAAATTGTTCCATGACCATTAGTGCAATGATTATACCAAGACCATCAGTTCAATGAATGTACCAAGACCATCAGTCCAATGAATATACCAAGACCATCAGTCCAATGAATATACCAAGACCATCAGTCCAATGAATATACCAAGACCATCAGTCAAATGAATATACTATGGAAATACTACGTATGGTAATACTGTTACTTTGCATGACTAAACATTCAGTTCGGATAAACATATAATTTGCAAATAGTCATGAATGTAATAAACATTATTGAGCATGCATCTCCCCCAAAGAGTTTCATAAATAATTAAAACGAGAAAAAAATGGGGCTATGACTCACGGTAATCCATAAAAGTTAAAGTACTTGTGAAAGTAAATGAAAACAGTTTGAGCATGTATCTCCCCCAAAAGTAGTGTAAAAACAATCGAAAATGGGGCTATGAAAACTCACTTGGTAAACTGAGGCGATGACAAAAGTGAGTACACCGAGGTATAATGTGAAACTTTAATCTGGACCTATTACCAATGATATGATGCTTATTGAGTTATGATGTAATGTTATGCATGCATTTCGTATGTTATTTATACCATTTGCGAGTTTTGAAAATAATACTTATCGTCGAAAAATACTCTTTGGACGTCTTGACCATTCTTAAATCACTTTACAAGTATTTACGTCAAATTGTCATCCTACAATGGTTTTATAATGATTTATAGTGAAATTATCACTTTTCGTCGTAAAATAATGTCGTCGGAATTTTTATGAAAGACACAAAAATGGCTTCGAAAAACTAGTCGTAAAATGGTGTACATCGATCGTTAGGAAACGAACTCGACGGTTTTGGAAAGTATGTATCAAAATATAGAAGTTTCAGTTCAGGAGTTTTCGTCATAGAGGTTTCGAACATAAAGATAATAAAGGTTAAAGATGGTGATTTTGTCTAAAATGTTGTGTAAAAATGAGTTTCGGCAAAATTTAAGCAACCGTAAATAATTTATTACAACTCCGCTATACAAACGGTTGGTCGTTTTGGAAAATATGCTTGGTGATCTCGATTTTATTAGAAGACATCTCGTTACAAAAAGTTCTACATCATCGTTAAAAACAGCCTTTAACATGGTCATTTTAGTTACCGTAACACTTGTCTCGTAAAATAATATAGTTTTTCTGAAAATAATAGTTACGGCAATTTTATGAAAACGTGCATATCTTAGTCGTTTCAAATCCGTTTTCTACGTATAATACGTCCTTAGCTTCGTATCGAAGTATACTAATATATTTTTGATAAGTCGAAATAATTTGTAAAGCTTAGGACTCGTTTTTGACTCGTACAAAATAAAAACATGTTGCTGAAATTTTTCAGAAAATATATATTTCGTCGTCAACTTGAAAAATTCATAACTTCTTCGTTATAACTCCGTTTTAATCCGTTCAAGCGGCCACGGATTCGTTTTAAAGTATATTTTCTAAATATCAAGGCCAAAAATTCGTGCCTACTGTCGGATTTTCCAGAAAAACAAAATAAGGACAGACCACTTATAATACTTGTCGAAAATAGTTTTTCTCGTACTAAACCTATTCCAATCCCTTCAAATCAACTCCAAAGCTAATCTAATCCTACCATACACCTTCTTAGGGTGTCATGGGTTCCTAAATATCATCAAGACCAAAATATACCAAGGGAATAATTATAGGATGACTTTATATATATATAACTCTAAAAATCATGTAAAAATGGTATAAATCAACATAAGTCTTGCATGTTTGCTCCAAATATGAAGAAATAAATATGAAATGAAGATGAAAGATGTAAAATGAAAGTAATATGCTTACAAGCTACTATGATGAGGTGATTAGAACAAGGATTAACCTAAACACCCTAGGTTTTTATTTCAAAACCTTAATAAGAGTGTAATCTAGATTGTTATAAACTTGAGCTTGCAAAATTTTAAGAATTCCTTGCTACTCCTATATGAAGGCCGGTTAGGAAGTGAAGAACAAGAGGAAGAGAGAACTTTCTAACACTAGATGAATTATTTGAGGTGAATGAATGACTTGAATGAAGGTTGGAGTAAAAGTTTATACAAGTGATAAAATTTCCTACCAACCATTAAATGCAACCCCTTAGGGCCGGTTTTTGTGGAATATGTTTCTCAAAATATATATATTTTTTTTAAATGTAATATGTATAAAATGTGTAAGTAAAATGTAGTTAAGTATAAGTTTGTTGTAACTTGTGTATACATTTGTGCAATAGGATAGTTTTAGCTAATAAATTTTAATTGGTCAAAGTAAAATATGTTGAGTCATAAAAATTGTAAAAATATATTTCTTGCATAATTTGAGTGATATAATAATTATCGTGTAGTTTTTAAGAAAAGTGTCGTAATAATATAAATTTAACGATTTATTTACAAAATAAATTTAAAACACTAGGTAAACTCAAAATATAGTTTTTATAAACTAAATGTAAGTATAAAAATATGTCGGGATCATTTTTGGAAGTAGCGGATTAAATGTTCAAAATAATAACTCACGCGATAACGTTTATTTAATATAAAATTTACGCGTTTAATGTGAAATGCAATGTCATGAATGAACTAACATGATGCAAATGATACTAATGAAATGTAGACTAAACTTAGTCCATATAAAATGTTCGTGATGATATGATCATGAATTCGCCGCTAAACCATAAAGGTTACGCGAATTTGGAACACGTAAACCTAGTTTACGATAAATGTTGAAATTGTGAAGCACGAATTGTTTTGAGAAATGACCTGAAAGTACGGGTTGTCACATCAATGAAGAAGTTAATCCCTTTGCTACTCCCGAAGATGCTCCATTTGAAAATATCTTTGCTCCTGAATCATCATCAGAACCATCTTCTTCAGGAGACATCGACTCTGCTACTTCAGTCCCTCAACAATAGCCACATGAACACCTCAAAAAATGGACTCACGATCATCCATTAGACAACATCATTGGAAATCCCTCTCGTCTAGTATCTACACGGAAACAACTTGCAACCGATGCCTTATGGTGCTTCTTCAACTCCGTTCTCTAAGATCGAACCAAAAGATGTTAAAACCGCCATGAATGAAGATAGCTGGTTCAATGCCATGCAAGAAGAAATTCATGAATTTTATCGACTTAATGTATGGGAATTAGTACCTGCTCCAGATTGTGCTATGATCATTGCTCTAAAATGGATCTTCAAAGTGAAACTTGATGAGCATGGTGATGTCTTAAAGAACAAGGCTCGATTGGTTGCTAAAGGATACCGTCAAGAGGAGGGTATTGACTTTGAAGAATCATTTGCTCCTGTTGCTCATATCGAGGCAATCAGAATCTTCTTGGCTAATGCTGCTAGTAAGAACATGGTAGTCTATCAGATGGATGTTAAGACGGCATTTCTGAACGGAGATCTTAAAGAAGTCGTCTACGTCAGCCAACCTGAAGGCTTTGTGAATCCAGAGCATCCTACTCACGTCTATTGTTTGAAGAAGGCTCTTTACGGTTTAAAGCAAGCTCCAAGGGCATGGTTTGATACGCTATCAAAGTTTCTTCTATCTACCGGATTCAGCAAAGGAGCAGTTGATCCAACATTGTTCACCAGGAAGTCAGACAAACATTTAATTCATGTTCAAATTTATGTTGATGATATCATCTTTGCCTCGACTGACCCAATGAGTGTGACCGTTTTTAAAATGAAATAAGTTCTAAATTTCAAATGTCAATGATGGGACAAATGTCATTTTTCTTAGGATTACAAATTTCACAAAGTCCCGGAGGCATTTTCATAAATCAATCTAAATATGCAAATGAGATTTTAAAGAAATTTGGATTCGATTCTAGTGACCCTGTTGACACTCCCATGATTGAACGTACCAAACTAGATGAGGACCACTCAGGGATCACGGTAGACCAAACGAAATATCGTAGTATGATTGGATCCCTGATGTACCTCACAGCTAGTAGACCAGATATCTTGTTCGCTGTTTGCATGTGTGCTAGATACCAGGCTAAGCCTACTAAAAAGCACCTTGAAGCGGTTAAACGGGTCTTTCGGTATCTCCAAGGAACCGTCAACATGGGACTTTGGTACCCGAAGGACACCGGTATGTCACTAACAGCCTATGCAGATGCTGATCATGCAGGATGTCAAGATACTCGTCGAAGTACGTCTGGAGGGGCTCAGTTTTTGGGTGATAAGCTTGTGAGCTGGTCTTCAAAGAAGCAAATGAGTACTTCTATTTCCTCTACAGAGGCAGAATACATAGCCATGTCATCTTGTTGTGCTCAAATCCTATGGATGAGATCCCAATTATCTGACTATGGTTTTGAATTCAATAAAATCCCTCTGTACTGTGATAAAAAAAGTGCTATTGCTCTCTCATGTAACAACATACAACACTCAAGAGCAAAGCACATCGACATTCGACATCATTTCATCAGGGAGCAAGTTGAAAACGGTGTGGTGGAACTTTACTTTGTGAGGACTGAATACCAGTTAGCAGACATCTTCACCAAAGCTCTTCCTAGAGAACGTTTTGAGTTTATTCTTCCACGACTGGATCTTAAGAGCCTACAACCAGAAACTCTCAAACGTCTTCAAGAGGAAGAAGAGGAGTAAAAGGTTTCCTTCATCTATCCCCTGTAAATATTTTTTCGAAAAACAAAATACAAAATTATAAAACCTTAAAAAATCAAATAGAAAAATATAAAACTTTCAAAATCCATAAAAATTTGAAAAAGTCGAAAAATCTTCAAAAAATATTGTCATTTTGTCATGTTTCTCTCGATTCGATAATATCTACGGTCTTGATGTTGTCATTCAAAGAATGACACGGGACTTTAGATGTTGTTCGAATTTAAAAAAAAAAAAAAAAAAAAAATCAAAAAATCAAAAAATATTTTTGGGAGAAAGAGAAACAATGGTTTATTGTCATTTCAGGCAGTAACCCGCTTTTCAAAGAAAGGACAGAGCCATGCTTTATCTTGGTTTTCAAATTTCTTGCTCTGATTTTTTAAACTAATCCTTACTATCTAATGAAAACTAGTTGTTTTGAAAAATAACTCGGACTCTATTTTTGATAATCATCTGGACTTAAAAGTTTGTCAAAATATCTATCTCTTAATCAACAACTTATGTCATTGATTGAGGGAGAGAATGATTTCAATTAAATTATAAGGTTATTTGTCACTCAATTGTTTTTCAAAAGATAATCATGCATGTGTATTCAATGGAGTTTAAAGTCTTAAAATCCGATCCTTATCAGATAAAACGCTTTCATAATCAAATCACAATTCTCCTTAAAAAGCTCTCAAAATCAATTTAAATCTACAAGAGATTACAAATCTCAAATGATTTGATAATTGTGATCGGGGGAGAATTTGTGATATAAATTGGATTTAAACTGATAATTCGGTAAATGGTTTTATAAGGATGTACAAGCTCTCCTTCCCACATGTGCCAAATGATTTCAAATTTTCCATGCACATGTTGAGGGGGAGCATCTATCTTAAACCACAAAGATTTGAAACGTGATCAATGTGCAGGTTCCCTCTTGTATGTGCAAAAATCTTTCATACCTCAAGGCACATATTGAGGGGGAGCAAGTTTATGAAAACCTCATCGTTCCCTTATATGCTTTATCTACTTGTTTTGATCAGGGAAGTGATGTTGATATCTTTTAGAAAATGGTAATCAAAGAATTTAATTCTTTCTCTTGCCTCCGTGTGCAAAACGATTTCAAACACTTGATGCACATGTTGAGGGGGAGCTCTTGTTCTAAAAATATCAAAACAATTCAGGTACAAAATGCTTTGTCACAAGTATCTGGATTGATTTTCAAATGGTTTTCAATTGGTTCCAATGGCAGATGAACAATACCCAATAGACCGACCAAATTTACTTTATGTACGGTGATATAAGGATGATAAGGTTAGGTATTTGTTCCCATGATCCGCCAGAACCGGAGGGATCTACCCAGGGACAATCCACTAGATAGTATAGAAGTCCTTAGGTATATTGAAAAAAAAGAGAAAATGAGATGTGGGAAGAGTGCGGACTAAGACTGAACTAATACTGGAATAAACCCAACAAGGTTCTAGTTATGAAGTCTCGGTAAGCACTGAAGGGGTTGAATAATGAAAAAGAATTGAATGTGAAAAAGGGTGAAAAGAAATAGCCCTCCATTTATTCAACCTTAGGGCAGAAACCGGGTTCAATTCATATGCTACTGGTGGTTACCAAGGTAACATCGGTATTGAAGACAAGACGTCATGGACCCAGTGACGCACTGCACTACATCTTCCCAAACCACTCAAGTTCCTCTTAAAAGGGCTTGTTTCATTCTCACGGGGAACCTACATAATCTATCGAGTTTCTCTTAGAGATTGTTGATATTGAAGAAGGAGACCCTCTCCCTAGTCTCCGGCACAGGAACCAAATATGCACAAAATTGAGTCTAGAGCCACGAGATCATCAATAAATCTCATTAGGACACTTTCAATGAAGACTCTCTGTTTCACACAATGTGGAAAGAGAGATTATATATTGAGTCCTACGCATTATCCTTGTGGTATTGCCAGAACATCTGAGTGATATGCAAACATATTCACAATGAAGATGGAAAGCCTTCTGGAGCCAACATCAAACAAGCTCCTGGTGGGTGGCATGTGAGATCTATCCAATAGATCAACCATGTGACAACTGAACAGAAACAATGGGGCGATTCAATCTTTTGAATCAATCCTGTTTAGGTTATGGATTGACGGATACCTTGAAAAACCGGTCATTGTGCTTAAAAACTCTTTTCTTTAGCACATCGACTGTGTACTTACATTTGAAAATAAAAGGTGTTTATGATTGATAAATTGATTTTCATCAAAACTTTCGTTGTATTGCAAAAACAATTTCTATTGAGCAGTACACGATTGTTTTTCAAATCTCTTCTTATCAATCGGTGAATCTCAATTCGCTGGTTCACTCACTCCGTGTTGTCTTCTTTGAGACGTTCCGGTTTGAGAACGGCTAGAACAACTGCGAAACCCTGTCAAGGAAATTCTTCAGAATTATACCTGATCACAGGCAGTACTTATACTGATCAACGGGGAACCGTGGGCCGTGTACCTCAATTCAACAAAAGTGACCAAAGACACTTTCGTGCGCTTTATTGCTAAATGTTTTATGCAGGTACGCCCTACGTTTGCAGCTGATCAGAATGAAGCAGTCAATCCATAGCCGCATGCTCACTCAACACATTCATCTCGAAAGAAATCATGATTAGTGCATCAATGACTCTGATATTTTCACTCCATGCTTCTGCTACGCTGCTGCCAATATCATGAATCAACGAAAGCTTCCGCTACTCTGATGAGAATATATCATGATCCAGAATGTGAGCATGTTGGTCCGAAAGTCACAACATCACATAATACCAACACCATAATGGATATCTCGGAGATTTCTTGTCAGCTGATGATCTCAAAACTGGCTCAAAACTGATTATCAAGTGGATCAGTAAAAAGACCTCCACTTGGATTAACCTAACATGCAATGTGAAGAATCAATGACTACGAGCTTCAGAGCAAAGTACAACATCAAGAATGCAAGAACAATTTTTAAATGTAATATCTGTTTGTATTCAATATATGTTTAATGTGTGTTTGAGGTGACCTCCCTTAGGGGGAGATTGTTAGGATTTAGTAAATCCAGAATATAAAAAGTCGGTCACCTCAAGTATATGTAATCGTTAGAAAGCTCGTAGTCGTAGATTATTATAAGTTAAGTAGTATTTAGTTTAAGTAACACCGTGGAGGACGGACGGGTCTTTACCCACTGTATGCCTGATCCACAGCCCGATAGGTGGCGATTTATGTAATGACTATAAATACTCTCTACCTCCCAAGGTAGAGAGTTGGAGCTCATAATAAGATTTTTCTTTCTCTCACTAAAGTTCCCTAAACCTCTAACTTTCTCTCTCTAAAACTCATATTGTACGCCTACTTTGGTTATGGTTTGATGTGTATATGAAAAGCAATATGTTACACATTGTAACACCCCCAAAATTTCACAGCGGAAGCGTTCGGGTCATGGGGTGCTACTAAATCAATATACACAACACAAGGTAATAAAGAATTGAAATTCTATTCCATTTTCAAAATATAGATTTATTTAAGAAATAGTTTTACATCATTGTTTCAAAGTGCGGAAGTAAAGCCCACAAAAATATATGTTGTCCCATTAAAATTGTTTTAAATATGTTTGGAAACACTTTGGATGCCAGTCTTCAACGAATGCCTTTGCCATTGCCCACGCCAATAAGTAAACCTGAGAAAAACATGCTAAAATGTCAACACAAAGGTTGGTGAGTTCATAGGTTTAAGTTTAAGAAATCAAGTTGGACCACAGTTGCACATATAACATCTCCGTGAATGACACTATATGCAAAAAGGCTATTACGCTAGTACCAAGTTCATGCGACCGAAACTACGACAGTGTGCATGCATCTAGAAGCATGATAAATAAAAGCCCAACAAGTGTATTTCCATTACACTCAATCAATACGATATGATATACGTTCGACGTTTGCCTATCCGATCAAACTCGAACGGGGGTGTCATCCCCAATAGATTTATTCATAACAATCGCGCCTCCCCAAAGGGAACTAACGGTAGCATAGTTGGGATTCAAGGTTGTTTCACGTAATAGTGTTTTTCAGTTTCAGGTCCGAAAAGAGTTTTGCATGTTTCTCACCCCATAGTTTTATAAAGCAAGTAATAAAAGTAAAAGTGGGGCTATAAACTCACCTCAGCAGTTCGGTGAATAAAGTACAAAGAGATCAAGTGTGATACAGCAGTGGCTCCTACCCGGAACCTATAATAGTATGGAAATACTTAGTTTTTATGTTTATGTTTGACTCGATAGTGGTTAAATAAGTTAAAAGTTTTCAAATGTTTGGGTTGTTGTTGCTTGTGTGGCATCGTTTAAGTTTGAAAAATAGTTTGCTAATGTTTATAAGTATTAATCAAGTTCAAGATTACCACACAAGCTCAAAACACAACTACTTATTATGTATATATGTCGAGTGAAAGAAAATACAAGAACACATTCATAGTTTTGAAAACTTAAAAATAGGTACATATTATCAATTTATATTATGTTTGGCACTTAAGTAAAATAAGAAAATGCAAGATTAAGGATTTGAAATCCTTACAGTGGTGTGTTGTTTTTGTCAACCAAGGAGGAAAACAAGAACCAACTTACTATAACCCAAGACTCTTCACTCAAGATTTGTACCAAGATTTCCAAGCACACTCTAGCCAAAGTGAAGTGATTTTTGAGAAAATGTAAGTGTGTGTGAGAGTCTATGGATCGGCTGGTATATAACACAAATGAGGGAAGAGTTTTGGCTCCAAAACCTTGTGGATAATAGCTTATGTTTTCCTTTAAGTTTTAATACCCATTTAATAAGATGTAAAGAAGCTTTTCACATTAACATAAGGCATCATGTGATCTTTGTGATATTTTTGAAATGGTTTGAAAAGTAAGAAATGTGTGTTTGTTCGATAGATGCATAGGCTGAAAAAAAAGAGGAAGGCTTTTGGTCTATTCTTTGTACGCATGGTATCTCAGCAAGAAAGGGAGGGGCAAGTTTTGTGTAGAGTCAAGTCACATGAAACAAGGAAACATAATACCTATTGGTCTTTGAAGTTAAAAGCAAGTTCATCCTATGTTTAGGTTAGTATAAAATAGTGTAGGGTGGCTATTTTAGTACTCTTGTCTCCCTTTGAATGTATACTCACGCATGCTACCAAGTGACCAAGTTTCACATTTGGATTTATTGTTGCTTTGTGTTTCGTTACTGCCATAGGACCAAAGGAAAAAAAAATGCCAACCATTTTGACAACCAATACTTCTTGTGTAATCTTTGTTGTGTCTCACGTTCATAGAAGCATTAGGTACACACGTTTAAATTTTAGCTTGTACTCATTTGGGTTACAATATATTAGTAAGGGTGTGTTGGTTGAAGAATAAAAGGTTAGGCCCAAAGAAAAATAAAAGAGTTAGATCGGGTAGAACACACGAGCCCAATAAAATAAAACGGATTGGATCGGGTCGGGTTAAGAGGCCCGGTGAGAAATAAAATATAAAAGTTTATTATATATTTATTTTATATAATTTTTATTATCGAGGCCGAGGTGAAAGAATATACCGTGACTTGTTGTGTTTAAAGTTCGAAATGAAAGAAAAAAAAAATATAGCCGCAAAAAATCGGTAAAGAAATTTACGAGTGGTTACAGTACCTACCCCTTAAAAGAAACCACGTCCTCATGGTTTACGATGCGAGAATCGTCGAGGTCGATACGGTGACGAGATGCGAGAATATATACTTAAAACGTGACGTGGAAGAGAGGCTAGTCGTTCAAAATAAGATTTAGTGACATGAGGCGATAAGTAAACAAAAGATAAAGGATTCATTAATCGGAATATAACGCGGTTTCATAAAAGAGTACGATAGTTGAGTTCAAAACAGAAAGAACAGAGTCGTTTGAGGTTACGAAGGATAGAGCATAAGAGTGAAATAAGAGATCGTGACCAGTGACAGAGGTGGTTTAAATACGTGTGCAAGAATCAAGTAGTTGTATGTTAAATAAAGAAATAACATAGAAGCAGTGATGAGTTGTACGTTACATAAAGAAATAACGTCGAGGTTGATACAATGACGAGTTTGTTAGGAATTAGAAATTCCAGGTATTAAAGAGTCAGTCACCTCAAGTATATGTAATCGTTAGAATGCTCGTAGTCATAGTTATTTTATGTTAAGTAGTATTTAGTTAAGTAACACCGTGGAGGACGGACGGGTCTTTACCCACTGTATGCCTGATCCACAGCCCGTTGTGTGGCGTTTTATGTAAGACTATAAATACTCTCTACCTCCCAAGGTAGAGAGTTGGAGCTCATAATAAGAATTTTCTTTCTCTCACTAAAGCTCCCTAAACCTCTAACTTTCTCTCTCTAGAATTCCACTTATACGCTAACTTTGTGTTATGGTTTGATGTGTATGTGAAAACTAATATCTTACAATTGGTATCAAGAGCCATGGTTAGATCATATCTTGCACATCTTTGGATTTCTAGTGGTTTTTAGATGGTTTTTGAGTTTGAAAAAGTTTAGTGGTTTGTGCATCATTTGGTTGATTTCTTGTGTTAAAGCTTGGATTTTGTTAGTACTTTTGTGTTTAGAATCATCACAAGTGTTTAGGTTTTCATTTGGTAAGCTTGAATCATCTTGGTTGGGTTGTTTTTGGATTGTAAAGTGATGTTTGTGAAGTTTTTCTAGCTAGCGACTTGACCTACGGATAGCTTTTCTTGCTAGCGACTTGCTTTACATTTTGGTAGCGAGTTGCAGTTTGTGGAGGTAGCGAGTTAGGCTTAGCGACTTGTTTAGTGAGACAAGCCGACAAACAGTACAAGTAGTGGATTCTCCACTACGGGTAGCGACTTGCTGGAAGTTAGCGACTTGTACGTGTGTTCGTTAGCGACTTGGTGTTAGCGACTTGGTACATAGCGAGTTGCTATTTAGCGACTTGACTCATTAGCGACTTGGATCTTAGCGAATTGCTGCCAAAATTTTGCTAGCGACTAGAGGCTTAGCGAGTTGCTATTTAGCGACTTGACTGCTGTTTTAGCGACTTGGTAGTATAGCGACTTAGTAGTTAGCGACTTGGTGCATAATTGTCTAGCGACTTGGGTGATTTTTTAAATATAGTTTTCTCTTGATTTAGTAAAATCCCGTGAAAGAATCTATTTCCCGGCTTAATCATAGAGTTATAAAATCCCGTGTAATCTGTTAACATGTCTACCAACGTTCCTACTATCATCTCCACTATTGCAGAGGATGTTCAAGCTGCTGGCTCAGATACTTGTCCACCCATGCTTGACAGAACTGACTATGACTCTTGGGCTCAACGAATCAGATTATACTGTCTTGGAAAAGAAAATGGGGTTAACATTCTCAAATCCATTGATGAAGGACCTTACCGAGTTGAGACTACTAGAGATGTACTTGATACTGCTGAAGATGGAACTCTGATTTACGGAATGGACAGACCAAAGATGTATGATGAGCTTGATGATAAGGAGAAAAAGAGATTCGATGCAGATATCCGAGCTTCTTACATTATACTGCAAGGTCTACCAAAGGACATCTACAAGCTTATCAATCACAACACCGAGGCAAAAGCTGTATGGGATAATGTCGAGATGCTTCTTTCTGGTTCTGAGCTAACTGTTGAAGATCAAGAATCACAGTTGTATGATGAATTTGAGCACTTCAAGATGAAACCAGATGAGAGTGTCTATGAGTACTATGTGAGGTTCCACAAACTTGTGAATGACATGAGAAATATTAAGATGACAATGCCGAACATTCAGCTGAACTCAAAGTTTGTGAACAATATGAATCCAGAATGGCACAAGTTCGTTACTTCTGTGAACCTTACCAAAGGTTTGAAGAATACTAACTATGAGCAACTCTATGCCTTCCTTCTTCAAAATGAGAGACATGCCATGTTTGAAAAAAGGATTCTTGATCAGTTCAAAGCTCAGGGAGAAACAAGCTCAACGATTGATTCAACTGCTTTTTACACAAATGCTGGGATTACCACCAAAGCTTCTCAAGCTGTACCCACGGGAGATGGTAATCACAAACTCATTCCAGATCCAAGGTTCAAGCAACCAGATGCTAATGCTGTCATAGAACATTTCATCAATCAACTGGCACTCATGGTTAAAGAGAACATGACACTTTCACCTCAAACTAACAAACTTCACACCAACAATGAGATCAGAACCGCCTCCAATCTTCACAATCATGCTTTGATCAGAGATGGGAAAATTATGGGGCAGCCAGTTCAAGAAAGGCAGTTTGATCAAAGAAAGGGTGGAGCAGGTGGAGGTTATGGTGCTAATCAGAATCGAGGAAGGAATGGAAATCAAGGTCAAGCTAAGCCGATCAAATGCTATAACTGTGGTGGTGAGGGACACATTGCAAGGAACTGCACATCTCCAAAGCATCCACAGAATGCTGATTACTTCAGAGATAAGATGCTGCTTGTACAAGCTCAGGATAATGGTGCTGCTTTGGATGAAGAGGAGTTGTTGTTTCTTGCTGAGGGCAATGCCAAGACCTATGATGCAGATGTGGATGAGCAGCCAATTCAGGAGATAGGTCACAATCATCAGAATGCCTTTCAAGTCACTGACTGTGATGCATACGATTCTAATGTGGATGATGGACCTACTGCACACATAATTTTTATGGCTAGCATTTCTCCAATGGTTTCTCCCAAGGTCTCATCTTCACCACAAGCTGGCCCATCCAAAGACAAACTCATCTCAGAGGTATTAAAATTATACGATGATGCTGATGTGCAAAAGATGCATGACAAAGTACAATCAACTGAAACTATTGAATCAAATATTGAAAATATGGATAGTATCAATGTTGTCCCATATGATCAATATGTGAAACAAAGTGAAAGTGAAGTTGTACCAAGTGATGCATCTTCTGCAGTCAATAATGATTATGTTTTTGATGAATTCACTGCATGTGCCTCTGATGATTCTGTAGTTTCTGAACTAAATGCCTATAAAGAACGTGTTGCTATTTATGAACAACGTGCAAAATTTGAGTTGACCACTCGTGAGCAGGAAATGGATGACCAAGTGCGTACAATCATTAGAAAAAGTAATTTTAGAGAAGAAGTATTAAAACAAGAGTTAAATTCCTTGCAAGAAAAGCTTTCTAAAACTGCTAAACAAAAACAAGAACTTCAAGAAAATGTGAAAATGCTTAAGCAAGAATTTAATGCAAAGGAATCAAAACTCTTGAAAGATTTTTCTAATCTGAAAACTTTGAAAAACAAACTTGAAAACAAGTTGTACATACAAGGGAACACCATTCAGACTGCTCACATGATCACTAAGCATAGAGTTCTAAGCGATAAGCATAGTGTTCCCATTATAGATAAACCCAACCCTGAGTACGGGAAGATAGCAAAAGCAGCTCAAAGTGTGATCTATGATGGCAATGAGATTCTTAAACCTAGACAAAAACCTAGTTGCTTTGAGTGCACAGAGGAAGATAAGAAATTAGATGAAATCACTAGGGAGAAGATGAATAAGAAACTAAAGGATCCTAAATGCAAAGAGAAGAAAGTAATTATCACTCCCCATGACTACAAAAAGGAGAATTGGATCTCCTTGAACATGTTTAAGCCTCAAACATTGTTGACTCCCGAACAAGTGTTCTGGAAAATGGACTTAGATAAGCAGAAAGCGGAAAATATTGTTGAAACAAACCCTCCCCTTAGGAAAATGCCTAAAGCAACTGTGTATCCTCCCAATACACCAATGCATCTAGTTCCTAGAACTATTGCCACTAAAAGCAAGACCTTAATCAGTCAATACGTTATCTTTCAACTATTTGTTGATTTTGAGAAAACTTGCAAGAAAAGAATCACACCCACTGGAATTACTGAAGGGGAAAGGGGTTTTGAACAAACGAAAGAATGTTATCTAACTGAAGTCATGCCTTTCTTTAAACAACTAAAAGACCATTTTGAAAGTCTTAAAAAGGGAATGAATTTAGACATTAAAGAAATGGAAAAGGAATTTGATGCAATGATAGTTGAGGTTAGTGATTATGAGCGTGCACTAAAATATAATGAGATTGAGAAGAAGAACTTGCATACATTGAATGAGACTCTTATTACTGAATGTGTTGCTCAAGATATGTTTTTCACTGCTACAAATTGTTCCATTAATGCTTCTCAATTTTCTGAATTATCTGTTGCCCTGAAAGTCTCCCATGATCGTGTCATTGAGCTTGAAAAGACTAATTTCAAACTAAATGAGAAAATTGAACTGGATGATCACGACAATTTGATTAAACATTTTTCTAAACTAGAGGCTGAGCATTTTAATTTACAACTAAAATATCAACATCTTAAAGAAAATGTCAAAACTTCAAATATCACGACATCCTCAGATGCTCCAGAGTTTGATGCAGTTTTTCAAATTAACAAACGTGATGAACAGATTCAAGCTCATTGCAACACGATCAGAAAGTTGAAAGCCCAAATCTCTCAATTAAAGGGTCAAACGAACAATATGACAGGTTCCCAAATGCCTCCTCCTCTAGATTCTCAGAATTCTCAAACGTTTCATCTTCAAAACCTAGTAAATGCATTACAAAAGGAAAACGAAAGTTTTCTAGAAGAAAATGAAAAGGTTAAACGTCATTTCAATGAGTTATTTGAATCAATAAAGGTCACTCGTAACAAAAATAACGAACAAATAGCTTCATTGCAAAAGAAAATTGAGAATCTGAAGAGTCAGGTAAAAGGGAAAATGCCAATGACCAATGGGGAGAATGGTGTATCAAAGGTTCACTCTTGTAATATATATGCTTTGTCTGTGAAATATGTCCCTCCTCATCTCAGGAACAACAAACTTGCTATTCAAACATACTTCTCATCCCTTAAGGATTGCCTAGAATGTCTGCGTGAGATTGTTGAAGAGGATAAGTTAGAGAAACCTCATGATAATGCAATTGGACATGCATGCTTATATGCCAAACGATCTCAAGAAATCCTAGAATGCTTGATCACAATATGTCCTAAGTCATTAGGTGAGAGAGTTAATCCTTTGATTCCATGTGCTATGCCTAGTGCCAAGTGTGCTATTCATTCGATGCCCAATGTATTGATTGTGAACCTTAGTATGCCTTTAAGTAGTTCAGATTCCAGATCTGTCAATGCTAAGAATGAGAACTCTAGTGTGCCTTCTAGGAGTACAAATCCCAGCACTTCTAGTTTTAAGAAAGTGAACCTTGGTGTGCCTGCATGTAATTCAGATCCCAGAACAACTAAACAGGAGATACAAAGAGTAGCAAAACCAACTAATGTTCCCATTCCCTCTACAGGAGTAATCAGTGACATTAAAGCAAGCAGGTCAAAGTCTCAAGACAATACAAGGAAGGACACGACCTCGCAAGCTAAGAATGTGCATTGGAAGAGAGTAGAAGACCTACCTAGGAACTTTAAGTTTGAGCCAAATAAAACGAATCGTGTTGATTCTAGTATTAGCCATAGGAGTACTGTAATTAATTCGAATTCTGATACTATTTGCAAACCTTGTATTGATGTCCGCTTGAGTTCTGCTTCTAATCATGAATGTGTTGTTAATGTTTTGCCTAATGATGTTAATTGTCCAGTTAATATTGTTAATGCTAAAAATCATGCTAAGAAGACTAAAAGGCAAAAACATAAGAAAGTTAGAAAACAGTGGAAACCCACAGGAAGAACATTTAGTAAGATAGGCTATCATTGGATACCTGTTGGTCATAAGACTAATCTGACAATGCCCACTAGAAAATGGATGCCTACTGGTAGAACTATTCCCTTAAGAAGTGAGCACACTTTGAATAGGGCTAATACAGACACTAGTACTACATCTATTCATAATGATTCCATTGCCTTAATTTCTGATATGAATGCTTCTATTTCTGATGTGGGTGTTCCAACCATTGTTACTAACCAAATGGAACCCATTCTTGCATGGGGATCCCAATTATCCAGTTATCCATTCTTGTCTGTGTTCAACTACAGATCGTTCAAATCGTTCTGTGGTACCTGGAATCAGGCTGTTCCAAGCATATGACTGGCGACCGGTCGCGGCTCATGAACTTCGTGAGCAAATTCATTGGGACAGTTAGATTCGAGAATGATCATTTCGGTGCTATTATGGGTTATGGAGATTATGTTGTTGGCAAAAGTGTTATCTCCAGGGTTTACTATGTAGAAGGTCTTGGTCATAACTTGTTCTCTGTTGGTCAATTCTGCGATTCTGATCTAGACGTAGCCTTCAGGAAACACACCTGCTTCGTTAGAGAACTTTATGGTAAGGAGCTTTTAAGAGGTTCACGTGGGTCAAATCTATACACCATCTCTATCGATGATATGATGAAGTCTTCTCCAATTTGCTTGCTGTCAAAGGCGTCTAAAACAAAGTCATGGTTATGGCATCGTCGTCTCAATCACCTGAACTTCGGCACCATCAATGATCTCTCCAGAAAGGACTTAGTTGTAGGTTTACCTAGACTCAAGTATGAAAAGGATCATCTTTGTTCAGCATGTCAATTGGGAAAAAGCAAGAAGTATGCCCATAAACCCAAACCCACTAACTCTGTCACAGAAGTTCTTCATACAATTCATATGGATTTATGTGGACCAATGAGAGTGCAGAATATCTTTGGGAAGAAATATGTGTTAGTTGTGGTTGATGATTACTCTAGATTCACCTGGGTCAAGTTCTTAAGGACAAAGGATGAATCTCCTGATATCATCATCAAACTCATCAAACAGCTACAGGTCCGACTTAACAAAACCGTCAGAATTATCCGGACAGACAATGGAACTGAGTTTGTTAACAAACAACTTAGTGAATTTTATGAAAGCATTGGAATCAGCCATCAAAGAAGTGTTCCATGAACTCCTCAACAAAACGGTGTAGTTGAAAGACGAAATCGAACTCTTGTAGAAGCCGCTAGAACAATGCTGATTTACTCAAAGGTTCCGATGTTTTTCTGGGCTGAAGCTATTGCCACTGCATGCTACACACAAAATCGTTCCCTGATTCACACTGTTCATGAAAAAACTCCATATGAACTTGTCCACAACAGAAAACCTAATCTCTCTTTCCTTCGTGTGTTTGGTGCATTGTGTTATCCAACTAATGAGGGACAAGACTTAGGCAAACTTAGAGCTAAAGCATACATTGGAGTATTTGTAGGGTATGCACCAAACAAAAAGGGATACCGAATCTACAACAAAAGAACCCGAAATATCATGGAAACAATTCACGTTACGTTTGATGAGCTGACCGGTCAAATGGCTCCTGGACAATCCAGTTCAGGACCCGCACTTCAAAGCAGTCCCATTGGTTCATCCCTTGTACCTTATTCTTCTCCAGCAACTCCATATGTACCTCCATCTGAAGATGATTTAAAGAAATTGTTTGATCCTATGTTTGATGAACTTTATGAGCCAAGTACTAATGAGGTGTCGATTTCTACAACAGAGGCTGCTCATATTCCTGAGAATGAAGTCAATCCTTCAGTCTCAATATCATTAAGTCAAGAAGCGCCTGCTGCTGATCCTTCAGTCTCATCAACAAATCATCATTCTTCAAATGTACATCATGGAACTGTTTCTGGCATCAATGATGTAGTTAATCCCTTTGCTACTTCTGAAGATGCTCCATTTGAAAACATATTTGCTCCTGAATCATCATCAGAACCATCTTCTTCAGGAGACATCGACTCTGCTACCTCAGTCCCTCAACAACTGCCACATGAACACCTTAGAAAATGGACTCACGATCATCCATTGGACAACATCATTGGAAATCCCTCTCATCCTGTATCAACACGGAAACAACTTGCAACCGATGCCTTATGGTATTTCTTCAACTCCGTACTCTCAAAGATCAAACCAAAGGATGTTAAAACTGCCATGAACGAAGACAACTAGTTCAATGCTATGCAAGATGAAATTCATGAGTTTGATCGACTTGATGTATGGGAGTTAGTACCTGCTCCAGAGTGTGCTATGATTATTGCTCTAAAATGGATCTTCAAAGTGAAACTTGATGAGCATGGTGATGTATTGAAGAACAAGGCTCGATTAGTTGCTAAAGGATACCGTCAAGAGGAGGGTATTGACTTTGAAGAATCTTTTGCTCCAGTTGCTCGAATCGAGGCAATCGGAATCTTTTTGGCTAATGCTGCTAGTAAGAACATGGTAGTCTATCAGATGGATGTAAAGACGACATTTCTGAACGGAGATCTTAAAGAAGTCGTCTACGTCAGCCAACCGGAAGGATTTGTGAATCAAGAGCATCCTACTCACGTTTATCGTTTGAAGAAGGCTCTTTACGGTTTAAAGAAAGCTCCAAGGGCATGGTATGATACGCTATCAAAGTTCCTTCTATCTACCGGATTTAGCAAAGGAGCAGTTGATCCAACATTGTTCACCAGGAAGTCAGGAAAACATTTAATTCATGTTCAAATTTATGTTGATGATATCATCTTTGCCTCGACTGACCCCAATGAGTGTGACCGTTTTTCAAATGAAATGAGTTCAAAATTTCAAATGTCAATGATGGGACAAATGTCATTTTTCTTGGGATTACAAATTTCACAAAGTCCTGGAGGCATTTTCATAAATCAATCTAAATATGCAACTGAGATCTTAAAGAAATTTGGATTTGATTCAAGTGACCCTGTTGACACTCCCATGATTGATCGAACCAAACTAGATGAGGACTACTCAGGGATCTTGATTGACCAAACGAAATATCGTAGTATGATTGGATCCCTGATGTACCTCACTGCTAGTAGACCAGACATCTTGTTCGCTGTTTGCATGTGTGCTAGATACCAGGCTAAGCCTACAAAAAAGCACCTTGAAGCAGTTAAACGGGTCTTTCGGTATCTCCAAGGAACCATCAATATGGGTCTTTGGTACCCGAAGGACACCGGTATGTCTCTAACAGCCTATGCAGATGCCGATCATGCAGGGTGTCAAGATACTCGTCGAAGTACTTCTGGAGGTGCTCAGTTTTTGGGTGATAAGCTTGTGAGCTGGTCTTCAAAGAAGCAAATGAGTACTTCTATTTCCTCTACAGAGGCTGAATACATAGCCATGTCATCTTGTTGTGCTCAAATCTTATGGATGAGATCTCAATTATCTGACTATGGCTTTGAATTCAACAAAATCCCTCTGTACTGTGATAATAAAAGTGCTATTGCTCTCTCATGCAACAACGTTCAACACTCAAGAGCAAAGCATATCGACATTCAACATCACTTCATCAGGGAACAAGTGGAAAAAGGTGTGGTGGAACTCTATTTTGTGGTATGAATACCAGTTAGCAGACATCTTCACCAAAGCTCTTCCAAGAGAACGTTTTGAGTTCATACTTCCACGACTAGGCTTGAAAAGCCTTCAACCAGAAACACTCAAACGTCTTCAGGAGGAAGACGAGGAGTAAAGGTCTATGCTCATCTATCTCTTGTAAATATCTTTTCGAAAAGCAAAATACAAAATTACAAAACCTTCTAAAAGCAAATAGAAAAATATAAAACTTTCAAAAATCCATAAAAATTGAAAAATCTTGAAAAATTCCAAAAATATTGTCTTTTTGTCATGTTTTCCTCGATTCGATAATATCTACGGTCTTTGTGATGTTATTCAAAGAATGACACAGGACTTTAGATGTTGTTCAAATGTTTAAAAAAAAAAAAATCAAAAAATCAAAAATTATTTTTGGGAGAAAGTAAAAAAAAATGGTTTATTGTCATTTCAGGCAGTAACCCGCTTTTTTAAAGAAAGAACAGAGCTATTCTTTATCATGTTTTTCAAAATTCCATGCTCTGATTCTATAAACATTTATCTGCTGAAAACTAACTGCTTTGAAAAATAACTCAGTCTCTATTTTTGATAATCATCTGGACTTATTTGTCACAATATCAATCTCTCAATCAACAACCTATGTCATTGATTGAGGGGGAGAATGATTTCAATAAAATTAAAAAGTTATTTGGCATTAAATTGTTTTCAAAAGATATACATGCATGTTTTATCAATGGAGTTTAAAGTCTTAAAATCCGATCCTTATCAGTTAAAACGCTTTCATAATCAAGTCACAATTCTCCTTAAAAGCTTTCAAAATAAATTTAAATCTATAAGAGATCAGAAATCTCAAATGATTTGATAATTGTGATCGGGGGAGAATGTGTGATTTAAATTGGATTAAAACTGATAATTCGGTAAATGGTTTTATAAGGATGTACATGCTTTCCTTCCCACATGTGACAAACGATTTCAAATTTTCCATGCACATGTTGAGGGGGAGCATCTATCTTAAACCTATGATTTGAAACGTGATCACTTATCTCAATGTGCAGGTTCCCTCTAGTATGTGCAAAACTCTTTTCAAATCTCGAGGCACATATTGAGGGGGAGCAAAATTATGAAAATCTCATCCTTCCCCAAAATGCTTCCCCAAAATTATGATATCTTTTAGAAAATGGTAATCAAAGAAGTTAATTCTTTCTCTTGCCTCCATGTGCAAAACGATTTCAAATATTTGATGCACATGTTGAGGGGGAGTTCTCGTTCTAAAAATATCAAAAACAATTCAGGTACAAAATGCTTAGATATTATATCACAAGTATCTGGATTGATTTTCAAATGGTTTTCAATTGGTTCAAATGGCAGATGAACAATACCAAATAGACCGACCAACTTTACTTTATGTATGGTGATATAAGGATGATAAGGTTAGGTATGTGTTCCCATGATCCGCCAGAACCGGAAGGATCTACCCAGGGACTATCCACTAGTTAGTGTAGAGTTCTTAGGTATGATGATAAAAGGAGAAAAATGAGATATGGGAAGAGTGCGGACTGAGACTGAGCTAGTACTGGAATAAACCTAACAAAGTTCTAGCTATGAAGTCTCGGTAAGCACTGAAGGGGTTGAAGAATTAAAAAGAATTGAATGAGAAAAGGGTGAAAACAAATAGCCCTCCATTTATTCAACCTTAGGGCAGAAATCAGGTTCAATTCATATGCTACTGATGGTAACATCGGTATTGAAGACAAGACGTCATGGACCCAGTGACGCACTGCACTTCAACTTTCCAAACCACTCAAGTTCCTCTTAAAAGGACTTGTTTCATTCTCACGGGGAACCGACATTATCTATCGACTTTCTCTTAGAGATTGTTGATATTGAAGAAGGAGACCCTCTCCCTAGTCTCGAGCACAGGATCCAAATATGCACAAATTGAGTCTAGAGCCACGAGATCATCTATAAATCTCATTAGGACACTTTCAATGAAGACTCTCTGTTTCACACAATGTGGAAAGAGAGATTATATCTTGAGTCCTACGCATTATCCTTGTGGTATTGCCAGAACATCTGAGTGATATGCTAACATATTCACAATGAAGATGAAAAGCCTTCTGGAGCCAACATCAAACAAGCTCCTGGTGGGTGGCATGTGAGATCTAATCAATAGATCAACCATGTGACAACTGAACAGAAACAATGGGGAGATTCAATCTTTTGAATCAATCCTGGTTCAGGTTATGGATTGACGGATACCTTTGAAAAACCGGTCGTTGTGCTTAAAACTCTTTTCTTTAGCAAATCGACCATGTACGGATATTTCAAATCAAAAGGTGTTTTATGATTGATAATTGATTTTCATTAAAACCTTCGTTGTATTGCAAAAACAATTTCTATTGAGCAATACACGATTGTTTTTCAAATATCTTTTCATCAATCAGTGAATTTCTATTCGCTGGTTCACTCACTTCGTGTTGTCTTCTTTAAGAACGTTCCGGTTTGAGAACAGCTAGAGCATCTGCGAAACCCTGTCAAGGAAATTCTTCGGAATCTTACCTGATCACAGGCAGTACTTGTACTGATCAATGGGGAACCGTGGGCCGTGTACCTCAATTCAACGAAAGTGATCAAAGACACTTTTCGTGCGCTTTATTGCTAACTGTTTTATGCAGGTACACCCGACATTTGCAGCTGATCAGAATGAAGCGGTCAATCCATAGCCGCATGCTCACTTAACACATTCATCTCAAAAGAAATCATGATTAGTGCATCAATGACTCTGATATTTTCACTCCATGCTTCTGCTACGCTGCTGCCAATATCATGAATCAACGAAAGCTCCGTTACTCTGATTAGAAGATATCATGATCCAGAATGTGAGCATGTCGGTCCGAAAGTCACAACATCACATAATACCAACACCACAATGGATGTCTCAAAGATTTTTATTAGCTGATGATCTCAAAAGCTGGCTAAAATTTATTATCACGTGGATCAGTAAAAGACCTCCACTTGGATTAACCAAACATGCAATGAGTGGAATCAATGACTACGAGCTTCGGAGCAAAGTACTACATCAAGAATACAAGAACAATTGTTTATGTAATATCTGTTTGTATTCAATGTAATTTTAGTATATGTTTGAGGTGACCTCCCTTAGGGGGAGATTGTTAGGAATTAGAAATTCCAGGTATTAAAGAGTTGGTCACCTCAAGTATATGTAATCGTTAGAATGCTCGTAGTCATAGTTATTTTATGTTAAGTAGTATTTAGTTAAGTAACACCGTGGAGGACGGACGGGTCTTTACCCACTGTATGCCTAATCCACAGCCCGTTGTGTGGCATTTTATGTAAGACTATAAATACTCTCTACCTCCCAAGGTAGAGAGTTGGAGCTCATAATAAGAATTTTCTTTCTCTCACTAAAGCTCCCTAAACCTCTAACTTTCTCTCTCTAGAATTCCACTTATACACTAACTTTGTGTTATGGTTTGATGTGTATGTGAAAACTAATATCTTACAGAGTTGTACGTTACATACAGAAATAACGTAGAGGTCGATACAGTGACGAGTTGTACGTTACATACAGAAATAACGTAGAGGTCGATACAGTGACGATTTGTACGTTACACATAGAAATGACGTAGAAGCAGTGACAAGTTGTACGTTACATACAGAAATAACGTAGAGGTCGATACGGTGACGAGTTGTACGTTGCATAAAGAAATAACGTAGAAGCAGTTATGGAAGCATAGCATAGTGCGATATTGTAATAGTGAGCATGTTACGCAGTTTAACATAGAGAGGTAACAAGTATAAGCATTCGTAGTCTACTCTACACTCTCCTTAAGTTAATTATTCCTTAATCTAATTAAGTTTGTTACATCAACATTATTCTCATTTAAACTTCGCGACCCAATCAAACAAGAACAATCTTAAAGTTTAAATGTGAGTTAATTAAGAAACTTAATGATTTTGAGAAATAATTAATTTAATTTAAATAAGAGTTTATACGAACCTAAAATACAACAATAACACATAGCACGACTACATCGTGTAACAGTAGGCAAGGCATGGCAGACATCGGCAGCTGTGGCGGCGTGGAAGTGTTTTTAGGAAAATTTGGTTATAGTTTAGGTTTTGAAAAATACCTAATTCTCTATAACCTGGCTCTGATACCAATCTGTAACACCCCCAAAATTTCACAGCGGAAGCGTTCGGGTCATGGGGTGCTACTAAATCAATATACACAACACAAGGTAATAAAGAATGGAAATTCTATTCCATTTTCAAAATATAGATTTATTTAAGAAATAGTTTTACATCATTGTTTCAAAGTGCGGAAGTAAAGCCCATAAAAATATATGTTGTCCCATTAAAATTGTTTTAAATATGTTTGGAAACACTTCGGATGCCAGTCTTTAACGAATGCCTTTGCCATTGCCCACGCCAATAACTAAACCTGAGAAAAACATGCTAAAATATCAACACAAAGGTTGGTGAGTTCATAGGTTTAAGTTTAAGAAATCAAGTTGGACCACAGTTGCACATATAACATCTCCGTGAATGACACTATATGCAAAAAGGCTATTACGCTAGTACCAAGTTCATGCGACTGAAACTACGACAATGTGCATGCATCTAGAAGCATGATAAATAAAAGCCCAGCAAGTGTATTTCCAGTACACTCAATCAATACGATATGATATACGTTCGACGTTTGCCTATCCGGTCAAACTCGAACGGGGGTGTCATCCCCAATAGATCTATTCATAACAATCGCGCCTCCCCAAAGGGAACTAACGGTAGCATAGTTGGGAATCAAGGTTGTTTTACATAATAGTGTTTTTCAGTTTCAGGTCCGAAAAGAGTTTTGCATGTTTCTCACCCGATAGTTTTATAAAGCAAGTAATAAAAGTAAAAGTGGGGCTATAAACTCACCTCAGCAGTTCTGTGAATAAAGTACAAAGAGATCAAGTGTGATACAGCAGTGGCTCCTACCCGGAACCTATAATAGTATGGAAATACTTAGTTTTTATGTTTATGTTTGACTCGATAGTGGTTAAATAAGTTAAAAGTTTTCAAATGTTTGGGTTGTTGTTGCTTGTGTGGCATCGTTTAAGTTTGAAAAATAGTTTGCTAATGTTTATAAGTATTAATCAAGTTCAAAATTACCACACAAGCTCAAAATACAACTACTTATTATGTATATATGTCGAGTGAAAGAAAATACAAGAACACATTCATAGTTTTCAAAACATAAAAATAGGTACATATTATCAATTTATATTATGTTTGGCACTTAAGTAAAATAAGAAAATGCAAGATTAAGGATTTGAAATCCTTACAGTGGTGTGTTGTTTTTGTCGACCAAGGAGGAAAACAAGAACCAACTTACTATAACTCAAGACTCTTCACTCAAGATTTGTACCAAGATTTCCAAGCACACTCTAGCCAAAGTGAAGTGATTTTTGAGAAAATGTAAGTGTGTGTGAGAGTCTATGGATCGGCTGGTATATAACACAAATAAGGGAAGAGTTTTGGCTCCAAAACCTTGTGGATAATAGCTTGTGTTTTCCTTTAAGTTTTAATACCCATTTAATAAGATGTAAAGAAACTTTTCACATTAACATAAGGCATCATGTGATCTTTGTGATATTTTTGAAATGGTTTGATAAGTAAGAAATGTGTGTTTGTTCGATAGATGCATTGGCTGAAAAAAAAGAGGAAGGCTTTTGGTCTATTCTTTGTACGCATGGTATCTCAGCAAGAAAGGGAGGGGCAAGTTTTGTGTAGAGTCAAGTCACATGAAACAAGGAAACATAATACCTATTGGTCTTTGAAGTTAAAAGCAAGTTCATCCTATGTTTAGGTTAGTATAAAATAGTGTAGGGTGGCTAGTTTAGTACTCTTGTCTCCCTTTGAATGTATACTCACGCATGCTACCAAGTGACCAAGTTTCACATTTGGATTTATTGTTGCTTTGTGTTTCGTTACTGCCATAGGACCAAAGGAAAAAAAAATGCCAACCATTTTGACAACCAATACTTCTTGTGTAATCTTTGTTGTGTCTCACGTTCATAGAAGCATTAGGTACACACGTTTAAATTTTAGCTTGTACTCATTTGGGTTACAATATGTTAGTAAGGGTGTGTTGGTTGAAGAATAAAAGGTTAGGCCCAAAGAAAAATAAAAGAGTTAGATCGGTTAGAACGCACGAGCCTAATAAAATAAAACGGATTGGATCGGGTCGGGTTAAGAGGCCCGGTGAGAAATAAAATATAAAAGTTTATTATATATTTATTTTATATAATTTTTATTATCGAGGCCGAGGTGAAAGAATATACCGTGACTTGTTGTGTTTAAAGTTTGAAATGAAAGAAAAAAAAATATAGCCGCGAAAAATCGGTAAAGAAATTTACGAGTGGTTACAGTACCTACCCCTTAAAAGAAACCACGTCCTCGTGGTTTACGATGCGAGAATCGTCGAGGTCGATACGTTGACGAGATGCGAGAATATATACTTAAAACGTGACGTGGAAGAGAGGTTAGTCGTTCAAAATAAGATTTAGTGACATGAGGCGATAAGTAAACAAAAGATAAAGGATTCATTAAGCGGAATATAACGCGGTTTCATAAAAGAGTACGATAGTTGAGTTCAAAACAGAAAGAACAGAGTCGTTTAAGGTTACGAAGGATAGAGCATAAGAGTGAAATAAGAGATCGTAACCAGTGACAGAGATGGTTTAAATACGTGTGCGAGAATCAAGTAGTTGTATGTTAAATAAATAAATAACATAGAAGCAGTGATGAGTTGTACGTTACATAAAGAAATAACGTCGAGGTTGATATAGTGACGAGTTATACGTTACATATAGAAATAACGTAGAGGTCGATACATTGACGAGTTGTACGTTACATACAGAAATAACGTAGAGGTCGATACAGTGACGAGTTGTATGTTACACATAGAAATAACGTAGAAGCAGTGACAAGTTGTACATTACATACAGAAATAACGTAGAGGTCGATACGGTGACGAGTTGACGTTGCATAAAGAAATAACGTAGAAGCAGTTATGGAAGCATAGCATAGTGCGATATTGTAATAGTGAGCATGTTACGCAGTTTAACTTAGAGAGGTAACAAGTATAAGCATTCGTAGTCTACTCTACACTCTCCTTAAGTTAATTATTCCTTAATCTAATTAAGTTTGTTACATCAACATTATTCTCATTTAAACTTCGCGACCCAATCAAACAAGAACAATCTTAAAGTTTAAATGTGAGTTAATTAAGAAACTTAATGATTTTGAGAAATAATTAATTTAATTTAAATAAGAGTTTATACGAACCTAAAATACAACAATAATACATAGCACGACTACATCGTGTAACAGTAGGCAAGGCATGGCAGACATCGGCAGCTGTGGCGGCGTGGAAGTGTTTTTAGGAAAATTTGGTTATAGTTTAGGTTTTGAAAAATACCTAATTCTCTATAACCTGGCTCTGATACCAATTTGTAACAACCCCAAAATTTCACAGCGGAAGTGTTCGGGTCATGGGGTGCTACTAAATCAATATACATAACACAAGGTAATAAAGAATGGAAATTCTATTCCATTTTCAAAATATAGATTTATTTAAGAAATAGTTTTACATCATTGTTTCAAAGTGCGGAAGTAAAGCCCATAAAAATATATGTTGTCCCATTAAAATTGTTTTAAATATGTTTGGAAACACTTCGGATGCCAGTCTTCAACGAATGCCTTTGCCATTGCCCACGCCAATAAGTAAACCTGAGAAAAACATGCTAAAATGTCAACACAAAGGTTGGTGAGTTCATAGGTTTAAGTTTAAGAAATCAAGTTGGACCACAGTTGCACATATAACATCTCCGTGAATGACACTATATGCAAAAAGGCTATTACGCTAGTACCAAGTTCATGCGACCGAAACTACGACAGTGTGCATGCATCTAGAAGCATGATAAATAAAAGCCCAGCAAGTGTATTTCCAGTACACTCAATCAATACGATATGATATACGTTCGACGTTTGCCTATCCGGTCAAACTCGAACGGGTGTCATCCCCAATAGATCTATTCATAACAATTGCGCCTCCCCAAAGGGAACTAACGGTAGCATAGTTGGGATTCAAGGTTGTTTTACGTAATAGTGTTTTTCAGTTTCAGGTCCGAAAAGAGTTTTGCATGTTTCTCACCCCATAGTTTTATAAAGCAAGTAATAAAAGTAAAAGTGGAGCTATAAACTCACCTCAGCAGTTCGGTGAATAAAGTACAAAGAGATCAAGTGTGATACAGCAGTAGCTCCTACCCGGAACCTATAATAGTATGGAAATACTTAGTTTTTATGTTTATGTTTGACTCGATAGTGGTTAAATAAGTTAAAAATTTTCAAATGTTTGGGTAGTTGTTGCTTGTGTGGCATCGTTTAAGTTTGAAAAATAGTTTGCTAATGTTTATAAGTATTAATCAAGTTCAAGATTACCACACAAGCTCAAAACACAACTACTTATTATGTATATATGTCGAGTGAAAGAAAATACAAGAACACATTCATAGTTTTCAAAACTTAAAAATAGGTACATATTATCAATTTATATTATGTTTGGCACTTAAGTAAAATAAGAAAATGCAAGATTAAGGATTTGAAATCCTTACAGTGGTGTGTTGTTTTTGTCGACCAAGGAGGAAAACAAGAACCAACTTACTATAACCCAAGACTCTTCACTCAAGATTTGTACCAAGATTTCCAAGCACACTCTAGCCAAAGTGAAGTGATTTTTGAGAAAATGTAAGTGTGTGTGAGAGTCTATGGATCGGCTGGTATATAACACAAATGAGGGAAGAGTTTTGGCTCCAAAACCTTGTGGATAATAGCTTGTGTTTTCCTTTAAGTTTTAATACCCATTTAATAAGATGTAAAGAAGCTTTTCACATTAACATAAGGCATCATGTGATCTTTGTGATATTTTTGAAATGGTTTGAAAAGTAAGAAATGTGTGTTTGTTCGATAGATGCATAGGCTGAAAAAAAAGAGGAAGGCTTTTGGTCTATTCTTTGTACGCATGGTATCTCAGCAAGAAAGGGAGGGGCAAGTTTTGTGTAGAGTCAAGTCACATGAAACAAGGAAACATAATACCTATTGGTCTTTGATGTTAAAAGCAAGTTCATCCTATGTTTAGGTTAGTATAAAATAGTGTAGGGTGGCTAGTTTAGTACTCTTGTCTCCCTTTGAATGTATACTCACGCATGCTACCAAGTGACCAAGTTTCACATTTGGATTTATTGTTGCTTTGTGTTTCGTTACTGCCATAGGACCAAAGGAAAAAAAATGCCAACCATTTTGACAACCAATACTTCTTGTGTAATCTTTGTTGTGTCTCACGTTCATAGAAGCATTAGGTACACACGTTTAAATTTTATCTTATACTCATTTGGGTTACAATATATTAGTAAGGGTGTGTTGGTTGAAGAATAAAAGGTTAGGCCCAAAGAAAAATAAAAGAGTTAGATCGGGTAGAACACACGAGCCCAATAAAATAAAACGGATTGGATCGGGTTGGGTTAAGAGGCCCGGTGAGAAATATAATATAAAAGTTTATTATATATTTATTTTATATAATTTTTATTATCGAGGCCGAGGTGAAAGAATATACCGTGACTTGTTGTGTTTAAAGTTCGAAATGAAAAAAAAAATATAGCCTTGAAAAATCGCTAAATAAATTTACGAGTGGTTACACACATCTCATTCCGATGATCATCAAATAGACCCCGTAGTTATCTTTGATGATCAAGATGACCTTATGGTTACCTTTGATAATCAGGTTGACTCCGTGGTTATACTTGAGGATCTGACTAATGATCATGTTGAGACTCACGTTGAACAAGATGAACCTTCGTCTAATCTAGAAGTTGAGCTCATGACCTTAATTAAAGACCAAGAATCTCGACTGGAAATCTGCAAGCAATTAAAAGAAAACATTGCACTGTTGACTAGGGATAATGAATGCTTAAAAAGGCAACTCAACGTTTTTAAAACTCAAGAAAAACGTGAAAAAGGTTTTGAAGTCGCTTTTGCTAAATCTTCCCAAAACGAAAAATCACAAGAACGACTGTTGGGTTCAGTAAATACCCAAACCCCTTAATCTTGGATTTGAATAGAAAATATTCTAAGTGTTTAATCCGTTAAACACTATCAGGTCACTGAGTGCAAAGTCTCTCAGTGAGCCATCTTCAGGATACTCAGTACGAGGCGAAGGAGAAGCCTCTCCACCCAGCAAGGCGGAAATCAATGGGTGAAGACTAAGTCAAGAAGAAGATGGTGGATTCAGTGAGTGATGACAATAACTCACTGAATCCCTAAGACTCCTCTCCAACTGTTAGCACTGAAGACAAAATGAAGGAAGAGACTGAAGGCTTTGAAGACTGAAGAATGAGCGGGACTAGGCGGGAAAAGTTTACCCAGATAAAACTAAGCCCCCAAGTGCTTTACCCAGATAAAACTAAGTCCCTATCTAGTAAAGCCATATCTTCCCATTTATAGTAAGCGGCGATACTAAAGGATTCTCTGTTAAGGAAAGAAGCTTCGCCGCCTGACTACAAATAGCAAAGTAAACAGTAATCGAATATATCTATATTCGGGATTACTGTGATCAATGTTTTTGTCTTCTAGGTTAAAGTTAAATATCCATACTTGTATGAATAGCATAAGAGAATGAGTGAAAAGTTTAAGCTTGTGAATTGTAAAAACACACACACTCAAGCCAACTTTTCACTCTTCCAAATACAACTTTATCCTTGAGATAGCTCAGTGGGTTCTAAGAGTTGTGCTGAGACTTAGCCTGAGCTTAGAGAGGAGTCACCCCAAACTTTTTCATTTCAATCCCAAGTACTATTCCTCAAGTACTTGGGTAACGTATTCTTTTGATTTATTTCTAATAAGAATATGATGTTGAAAATTACTTTGTGTGTTTTACTTACATTAATTCCAGTCATTATTCACTATTAAATTGTTTTAAGTACTTAATTGTTTTTAAACGATAGTGAATAGGGAACAAGAAGTGGTATCAGAGCAAGGCTGATTATAAAACCTTTTAAGCCGCTCTAAAACATTTCTAAATCAGGATTCCTATGGCTGAAACTGATGTACCCCAACTAGTCGATAAAAAGGGTGGAGCTTATTCAGCTGTTGCCCCTAGACTTGAAGTTGGCAAATTTAACAAATGGAAAAAGCGTATGCTTTGCTATTTGATTGGGATGGAACCTTATTATATCAAGTGTATAAATGAAGGTCCATTTATCCCAAAGACTGCTGAAGGTTTGCCCAAACCTGAAGCTCAGTGGACTCAGGATGAAAGGAGAGTGGTCAACCAGGACCAAAGACTCAAAAGTATCATCATATCATGTCTTCCTGATGATATAATGGAGTCAGTTATAAGCTGTAATACAGCTAAACAAACCTGGGATGACCTAGTCCATAGCCATGAAGGCCCATCTGATACCAAGGAAAACAGGATTATGGACCTGAAACTTGAGTATAATACCTTCAGAGCTAGGGACTCTGAAACTCTCTCACAAACTTACACCCGATACAAAACTCTTTTAAATGAACTGGCTAATGATGGTGTTAAGTTGTCCAAACATGAGATTAATGTTGGTTTTGTCAATTGTCTTCCTGAGAAGTGGTTGAACTTCTCTCAGGGACTTAGAAATACAAATCACATTCAAAATCTTGAACTTTCTGAAATTTATGGGAAATTTGTCTATGAGGAAAACGTCATCAACAGACGATACCCTGACTTAAAGAAGTCTCAGGAAGTCAAGAAGTCCCTGACCATCACCTCACCTATATCAACTGCCTTCTTTTCTAACAATGTGGTTCAAGATTTTCAAGAAAATTTAGATGATGAGCCTGATGAGAGAGTGAGGAGTACCTAAATGACCTGAACGTTGAATTTCAGGAAAGGGCACTCCTTGCAAACGCTCGAAGGTTTATTAAAAGAAACAAAGGTTTTTTCACTGCTAAAGCAAATGAGGACACTGAATGCTTTAAGTGTCACAAAAGAGGCCATTTTGCAAAGGACTGTTTTTCAAAAACAAATTTTGAACCCTCTTATAGACCATCAGGGTCAAATCAGTCCTCAGGCTTTAGCAAATTTCAACCTAAAATCTATCAGTCTCATCAAAACTTTTAGAATAAATCTGACCAGAACAAAACAATAGATTTTGAAGCCAAGTATAGGAAGATCAAAGCTAAGCTTGCATTACTTGAGGCCAGTCCCTCAGAACCAAAAAGTGTTCAATCTGTGCAGGGTAAAAACAAAGGTCTTGTTGCTGAAACCTTCGACTGGGATGAAGAGCCAATCTCATCAGATGATGAAATGGTGCATGTCAGCGCACTGATGGCCCTCTCAGAGGAAGACAAGCTAGCTGTTGGAAAGAATCATGCCAGAAATGGAGAATGGGTCAACATCACAATAAAGAAGGTAAATATTCTACTTTCTATGGACGATGATTCTGATTGGCAGTCCTATATGAACTATATCAATGTTGATCTTAAGTTTGTAGAGGAGCAAAGACTAAATCTTTTTTCTAAGTACAACAAGCTAAGTTTTGAATTGAACAAGTGTAGGGATGAGTTACTTGTGTTAAAACTGTTAGGAATTAGAAAATTCAGTCATTAAACAGTCGGTCACCTTAAGTATAAGCATTCAATAGAAAGCTCGTAGTCGTAGTTATGATATGTTAGTTAGTAGTTTGTTAAGTAACACCGTGGAAGACGGACGGGTCTTTACCCACTGTATGCCTGATCCACAGCCTTATAGAGGCATCTCATGTTTGTACCCTATAAATACCCTTTGCCCTCCAAGGCAAAGGGTTGGAGCTTTCATAATACATTTTTCTTTGTCTCTCTAAGGTTCCCATCCTCTCCTACTTTCTCTCTCTAAACCTTATCTCTTTACACCTAACTTGTGATAAACCAATTTCCTACAAATGGTATCAAGAGACATGGTTTGATCATCCATCTCTCATGTTCTTGGTTTGATTGTTATTGTTGAGATAAGGTTTGGTTTGTTACGCGTAACGTGATGTTTATGAGTAGTCTCGTATACGAGTTTTTGTACTCCTAAAGCTGTAAAATTTACACTTTTTAATCCAAGATTCTTGTGGGTTAAGGTTTATTGAGTGCTTAAATTTCAGTTTCTTGCAAAAAGGTTCAAACTTTACGAGTTTTTCTTGGTTTTTATGCGTGTTTGGATACGTGTGTACGGATTTACGCATAAGAGAGATTCTTGGTTTTGATCCTCTAGCTTTGTTGTTTTGATGTTTTTAAGGTTGTATCATCATTATAATCTGGTTTACTGAACGGTTTTGATCATAAAAATGTGTTTGGCAAAATTTGTACTTCCTACGCATATGAAAACCCTAGTTCTACGTGTAAGCTGAATCCTACGCGTAAAGTGTCTTTCACGAGATCTTTATTTCTGGTGGTTACTCAGTGTTCTTCTTGCTTGGATAAGCCTGAAAAACACTTCGACTTTGGATATCTCGTGCACTGTGAAGTGTAAGAGATTTTTGTGGGTAAAACCCTAATTTTATGCATAAGCATAAAACTTACGTGTAAAAATTCTTACGCATAAGCCTTCTCTTACGCATAAGCATGTCTTATGACTAAGGGAAACTTACGCATAAGGTTCTTACGCCTAAGCTTTGGTTTACGCATAAACTAAAGCCTTTTACCCTAAAACTCTACGCGTAATCTCTAGACTACACGTAAGCTCTGTCTACGCGTAAGTTTGTTGTTACGCCTAAGCTGCTACTCGTAAAGTTATTGTCTACGCATAAGTGTATAAGTTTTACGGTTTCTCTCTTGATTTTGTAAAATCCCATGAAAAAATCTATTTCCCGGTTAAGTCAAAGATTTGTAAAATCCCGTAGAATTTAAACATGTCTTCCGTTGCTGATGATGTGCAAGCTGCAGGATCTGATACTCGTCCTCTCATGCTTGATAGAACTGACTATGAATCTTGGTCACAAAGAATCAGGCTGTACTGCTTAGGAAAGGAGAATGGGGTTAACATCCTTAAGTCAATTGATGAAGGACCTTATCAGGTTGAGACCACAAGAGACTTAATTGATACTGCAGCAGATGGTACAATGATCTTTGGATTAGACAGACCAAAGACATATGATGAGCTGAGTGATAAGGAGAAAAAGAGATTTGATGCTGACATCAGGGCTTCTAACATCATACTTCAGGGTCTTCCAAAAGATATCTACAAGCTGATCAATCACAACACAAAAGCCAAGGCGGTTTGGGATAATGTCAAGATGCTTCTCTCGGGTTCTGAATTGACTATAGAAGATAGAGAATCACAGCTGTATGATTAATTTGAGCACTTTAAGATGAAACCTGAATAAAGTGTTTATGAATATTACGTGAGATTCCACAAGCTGGTGAATGATTTGAGGAATATCAAGATGACTATGCCAAACATTCAGCTGAACTCAAAATTCGTAAACAACATGAATCCCCGAATGGCACAAGTTTGTCACTTCTGTGAAACTTACCAAAGGACTAAAGAACACCAACTATGAGCAATTGTATGCCTTCCTTCTTCAGAATGAGAAACATGCTATGTTTGAAAAAAGGATTCTTGAACAGTTCAAATCTCAACTAGGAGAAACAAGCTCATCAAATGATACAACTGCATTCTTCACCAAAGCATCACAAGTCACACCCACTGGAAATGATAATCACAACCCCGTTCCTGATTCGGGATATAAGCAACCTGATGCCAATGCAGTCATGGAACACTTTATCAATAAATTGGCTCTTATGGTTAAACAAAACTTAACCTTCTCTCCACATACCAACAGACTTCACACTAACAATGAAATCAGGACTACATCCAATCTACACAACCATGCTTTGGTCAGAGATGGAAAGGTTACAATACAACCAGTTCAAGAAAGGCAGTACGAACAAGGAAGAGGTAGAGCTGGTAGAGGCTATACTGCAAATCAGAATTGGGGAAGGAATGGAAACCAGGGTCAAGCAAATCCAATCAAGTGCTACAACTGTGGTGGAGAAGGGCACATTGCTAGGAACTGTACTTAACCAAAACGCCCTCAAAACGCAGAATACTTCAGGGACAAGATGTTGTTGGTTCAAGCACAAGATAATGGTGTAATGTTGAATGAAGAGGAGCTATTGTTCTCGACTGATGGGAATGCTAGAACATATAATGGAGATGTGGACGAACAACCAGTGCATGCTGCTCAGAACAATCCCAACGCCTTTCAAGTTGCAGACTGTGATGCATTTGACTCGGACGTTGATGATGAACCATGTGCACAAACTTTCTTCATGGCTAATATCTCTCTAATGACCTCTTCATCTCAACAAGCCAGACCATCCAAGGAATCCATCATTAAAGAGGTACTCAAACTAAATGATGTGGTTGATGAGCAAAATATTCACCATGAAGTACAATCTACTGAAGTCATTGAGTCAGATATTGAAAATATGGGAAATAACAATGTTATCCCATATGAACAATATGTGAAACAAGATGACAGTCTTGTAGTACCTAGTGATGAATCTTCTGCAATTAACAATGAATGCATGCCTGATGAATACACTGCATTTGTGCCTGATGATTCCTTGACCACTGTGCTCAATACCTATAAGGAACAAGTTGCTATTTATGAACAGCGTGCTAAGTTTGAGTTAACTACCCGTGAGCAGGATATGGATAACCAAATGCGTACAATTATTAGAAAAAGTAATTTTAGAGAAGAGGTATTAAAACAAGAGTTAAACTCCTTACAAGAAAAGCTTTTGAATAATTTTTCCAATCTAAAAACTTTGAAAAACAAACTTGAGAATAAATTGTACGTACAAGGGAATACCATTCAGACTGCTCACATGATCACTAAGCATAGAGTCTTAAGCGATAAGCATAGCGTTCCCCTTGTTGAGGAACCAAGTCCAGAGGTTATTAAAAAAGCTAGAGCTGCTCATAAGGTACTTTATGATGGTAATGAAATCCTTAAGCCTAGGCAGAAACCTAGTTGCGTTGAGTGCACTGAGGAAGATAAGAAATCAGATGAAGTCACTAGGGAGAAAATGAACAAGAAGCTAGAAAATCCTGAGTGTAAAAAGAATAACATAACGATCAAACCTCATGATTACACTAAGGAAAACTGGATCTCCTTAAACAAGTTTAAGACTCAGACACTTCTAACTCCTGAACAAGTGTTCTGGAAAAAGGATATGGATATACAAAAAGCTGAGAATATTGTTGAAAAGAATTCCCCTTGTTGGAAATTGCCAAAAGCAACTGTGTATCCTCCCAATACACCAATGCACCTAGTTCCTAGATCTATTGCCACTAATAGTAGGACCTTAATCAGCCTATATGTTGTTTATCAGCTGTTTGTTGATTTTGAGAAAATGTGTAAGAAGAGAATCACACCTATAGGGATAACTGAGGGGGAAAGGGGTTTTGAGCAAACCAAAGAATGTTACTTAACCGAGGTCATGCCTTTCTTTAAACAATTAAAAGGTCAATTTGAGAGTCTTAAAATTGGAATAAACACAGATATTAAAGAAATGGAAAAGGAATTTGATGCAATGATTGTCGAGGTCAATGATTATGAACGGGAACTTAAATATAATGAAATTGAAAGGAAGAATCTGCATATATTAAATGAGAACTTGATTTCTCAATGTGTTGCTCAAGATGTGTTTTACATTGCTACGAATTCTTCTATTACCGCATCTCAATTTCATGAATTATTTGTTGCTTTGAAAGTTTCCCATGATCGTGTAATTGAGCTTGAAACAACGAATTCAAAATTGCATGAAAAAATTGAACAGGATGATCATGATAATCTGGTTAAACATCTTTCAAAATTAGAAGTTGAACATCTAGCTTTGCAATTAAAATATCAACGTCTGAAAGAAAATGTTAAAACCTCAAATATCAAGACATCCTTGGATGTTCCTGAATTTGATGCAGTTTTTGAAATTAGCAAACGTGATGAACATATTCGAGCTCATTGTAACACGATCAGAAAGGTGAAAGCCCAAATTTCTCAATTAAAGGGTGAAATGAACAATGTGACTGGCTCCCAAATGCCTCCTCCTTTAGATTCTCGGAATTCTCAAAATTTTCATCTTCAAAACTTGGTTAATTCTTTACAAAAGGAAAATGAGAGTTTTCTTGAAGAAAATGAAAAAGTTAAACGTCATTTCAATGAGTTATTTGAGTCAATAAAAGTCACTCGTAACAAAAATAATGAAAAAATAACTTCATTGTAAAAGGAAATTGAGAATCTGAAGAGTCAGGTAAAAGGGAAAATGCCAATGACAAATGGGGAAATTGGTGCTTCAAAGGTGCATGTCTGTAACAAATATGCTTTGACTGTGAAATATGTTCCTCCTCATCTTAGGAACAACAAACTTGCCATTCAAACATATTTCTCATACCTTAAGGACAGCCTAGAATGTCTTCGTGAGATTGTAGAAGAGGATAAGTTAGAGAAACCACTTGATAATGCAATTGGCCATGCATGCTTATATGCCAAACGATCTCAAGAACTTCTAGAATGCTTAATTACAATATGCCCTAAAACCTTAGGTGAGCAAGTCAATCCCTTGATACCCTGTTCTATGCCTAGTGCCAAGCATACAACTCATTCAATGCCCAATACCATGAATGTGAACTCTAGTATGCCTTGAACTCTAGTATGCCTTCAAGTAGTTCAGAACCCAGCACATCTAAACAGGAAATGCAAAAAGTAGCAAAACCAGCTAATGTTCCCATTCCCTCTACAAGAGTAATCAGTGGCATTAAAGCGAGCATGTCAAAGTCTCAAGGCAATACAAGGAATGATAGGACCTTGCAAGCGAAGAATGTGCATTGGAAAAGAGTAGAAGATCACCCTAGGAACACTATGTTTGAGTTGAATAAAACGAATCGTGTTGATTCTAGTATTAGCTATAAGCGTACTGTAATTAATTCGAATTCTGCTACTATATGCAAACCATGTAATGATGTCTGCTTGAATTCTGTTACTAACCATGAAAGTGGTGTGAATGTTTTGTCTAATGCTGTCAAATGCCCAGTTAAAATTGTTAATGCTAAAAATCATGCTAAAAGGCTAAAAGGCAAAGAAGTAAGAAAGTTAGAAAACAGTGGAAACCCACAGGAAGAACATTTAGTAAGATAGGTTATCAATGGATACCTGTTGGCCATAAGATTAATCAGTTCTGCCCTCAATCTGATAAGACAATGCCCTCCAGAAAATAGATGCCTACTGGTAGAACTATTTCCTTAAGAAGTAAACATACTTTGAATAGGACAAATACAGACACCAGCACTGCATCTATTCCTAATGATTCCATTGCTTATATTTCTGATGTGGGTGTCCCAATCACTGTTACGAACCAAATGGAACCTTGCATGGGGATCCCAATTATCCAGTTATCCATTCTTGTCTGTGTTCAACTGCAGATCGTTCAAATCGTTCTGTGGTACCTGGACTCAGGCTATTCCAAGCATATAACTGGAGACCGGTCGCGGCTCATGAACTTCGTGAGTAAATTCATCGGGACTGTTAGATTCAGAAATGACCATTTTGGAGCTATTATGGGTTATGGAGATTATGTGGTTGGAGATAGTGTAATTTCCTGGGTATACTATGTGGAAGGTCTTGGTCACAACTTGTTCTCTGTTGGCCAATTCTGTGATTCCGATCTTGAAGTGGCTTTTTGAAAACATACTTGCTTCGTTAGAGATCTTGACGGTGTAGAATTATTAAGAGATACACGAGGTTCTAACCTATACACCATCTCTATCGAAGACATGATGAAGTCTTCTCCAATCTGCCTGCTGTCAAAGGCTTCTAAAACAAAGTATTGGTTATGGAATCGTTGTCTCAATCACTTGAACTTCGGCACCATAAACAATCTCTCCAGAAAGGTTCTTGTCAGAGGCTTACCCAGATTAAAATATGAGAAAGATCATCTTTGCTCAGCTTGTCAAATGGGAAAAAGCACGAAACCTGCACACAAACCAAAACCCACAAACTCTGTAATGGAAGTTCTTCATACCCTTCATATGGATCTGTGCGGACCAATGAGAGTGCAAACGATTAATCAGAAGAGATACATTTTAGTCGTTGTTGATGACTACTCTAGATTTACTTGGGTAAAGTTTTTGAGGACTAAGGATGAAACTCCAGCTGTCATCATCAAACTTATCAAGCAACTTCAGGTTCGTCTTAACAACACGGTTAGAATTGTTCGAACTGACAATGGCACCGAGTTCGTTAACAAAGACTTAAGTCAATTTTATGAAAGTATTGGAATCAGTCATCAAAGAAGTGTTTCACGAACTCCTCAACAGAACGGTGTAGTTGAAAGACGAAATCAAACTCTTGTGGAAGCCGCAAGAACAATGCTAATTTATTCTAAGGTTCCAATGTTTCTATGGGCTGAAGTCATTGCCACTGCTTGCTACACCCAAAATCGTTCCCTTGTTCACACCTCTCATGGAAAAACTCCATATGAGCTAGTTCATAAATGAAAACCTGATCTCTCCTACCTTCGTGTATTTGGTGCCTTGTGCTATCCAACGAATGACGGTCAAGACTTAGGAAAATTAAGAGCAAAGGCAGATATTGAAGTTTTTGTTGGTTATGCACCAAACAAGAAGGGTTACAGAATCTACAAGAGAACCCGAAATATCATGGAAACAATTCACGTTACGTTCGATGAGCTGACCTGTCAAATGGATCAAGGACAATCCGGTTCTGGACCCGCACTTCAAAACAGTCCAATTGGTTCATCCCTTGTACCAATTCCCTCTCCAGCAACTCCATATGTACCTCCATCTGAAGATGATTTGAAGAAATTATTTGATCCAATGTTTGATGAACAGTATGAACCAAGTGCCAATGATCTATCAATTCCAACAACAGAGGCTGCTCCTATCCCCCTCACTGAAGACAACCCTTCAGTATCAATGTCATTAAGCCAAGAAGCGCCTGCTGCTGATCACTATGTCTCATCAACGAATCATCAATCATCGAATGTACATCATGGAATTATTTCTGGCACCAATGATGAAGTTAATCCCTTTGCTACTCCCAAAGATGCTCCATTTGAAAACATCTTTGCCCCTGAACCAACACCTGGACCATCTTCATCAGGGGATATAAACTCTGCTACATCAGTCCTTCAACAACAACCACACGAACACCTTAGAAAATGGACACATGACCATCCATTGGATAACATCATTGGAAATCCTTCTTGTTCCGTATCAACTCGAAAACAATTAGCTATTGATGCCTTATGGTGCTTCTTCAACTCAGTACTCTCCAAGATCGAACCAAAAGATGTTAAAACTGCAATGTCTGAGGACAGCTGGTTTAATGCAATGCAAGAAGAAATTCATGAGTTCGATTGGCTAGATGTATGGGAATTAGTACCAGTTCCAGATTGTGCAATGATCATTGCTCTCAAGTGGATCTTCAAAGTGAAGCTTGATGAGCATGGTGATGTTCTGAAAAATAAGGCACGATTAGTTGCTAAAGGTTATCGTCAAGAAGAAGGTATCGACTTTGAGGAATCTTTTGCTCCTGTTGCATGCATCGAAGCAATCAGAATCTTCCTGGCTAATGCTGCAAGTAAGAATATGATTGTCTATCAGATGGATGTAAAGACTGCTTTTCTCAACGGAGATGTAGGACCTTACTTTTATCAACCTAGTCACAAACCCAACACTTATACCACGTATAACCACGTTAACACAAACAACACAAGCGTTATGCTTAAGAAGAAAGGAAAGATTAAGGTGATGGTGACTTGAATGATATATAAATCCGTGTATGTTGTGAGGATAAAGATAAACACAATAAAGTTGTATATTTCTTGAGAGAGAAAATACACACACACACACACACACTTTCAAGCACACCCCTCAAATGACCATTTGAGGGGTATATATAGTACAAGAGGCATAAAACCCTAAAGGCTTTAGCTTGGGCTTTCTATGGGCTTTTCGTGTACTTGGGTTTGGACGTGGGATGCTTAAGCTTATATAAGGCTAGCATACCCTAAAGTTTAACCATTTAGCTTAGCCCAGTCCACTAACCCATTGACTATTCTATCACGATATCTAACACACTTTACAAAGTTCCTAATCGTGAATGATCATTACTTCTAATAAAACTATTAAGGATAACAATCTCCCCCTAAGGGGTGGTCATTCAAAAGATGCTCCACTTGATTAGGTCTCTACTTTTCTTGAGCTAGAAATTTGTGTGTAGATATTGAATAGTCTTAATTCTTTGTTCCTTCAAGCTTTGTGATCAGTTAATGTGGTATAGTGCCATGGTAATGCTTTGTCAACTTCGTTGGTTAGGTGCCTCCACGTCTTTCTCCACCGTGCTCACACTTGAATTTGACTTTGATGTTTTATCGTTGTGAAGTTCTCTAGTCTGTAAACTTTGTAGATTCTTTGACATTGACGAAGAATCATCTTTAACTTTGAGTAGCCTTTGATTTTGTTGAGAACTTTCATGTGATGTTGGTATGAGCATGAGAAGATGGTGCGGTCTCTCCTCCAGGAACGATCATCAGAACCTGCATAAGAATATATCAGTGATAAAAGGGTTCCAGCACTTACAAGTTCGAATTTCGAGGGTGTTAACAGCATAGTGTGAAAACACATCTCTAATTCTTACAAAGGCCGTTCCTGAATTGGAGTCCTTCAAGAAGGATAACACGATATACCTAAGTATATCTACAGTTCAGATGAGTCGCTAAAGTATACCGAAGCATCACTTCACGACTGTAGACCGTTTGAGACACACTAAGCGTAATCCATAAAGAATCATCGAAGTGACCTGCTGTCAGGGCTGCTTGATGTTGACCCTGGCAGGAATTTCCATTCAATCACTGAAGAATCACAATTTTGAAACTTCTCATAAATGTTCTGGCAGATTGCTAAGATCTGCGTAGGACTCTATAATATATCACTTGTGTCCTTATTGATGAACAACAGGCGATGTCATGTCATGTGTTCCTATGAGATCTTTTGATGAATCTCGTGGCTCTAGACTCAATAGTGCATTTTGGTTTTCCTGAGTGGAGACTAGGGAGAGGGTCTCCTTCTTCAATATCAACAATCTCTAAGAGAAAGTCGATAGATTATGTAGGGTTCCCAGTGAGAATGAAACAAATCCTTTTAAGAGGAATTGAGGATTTGGAAGATCGGTGAGTTAAGGAGAATTTTCCTAAACAAAGTAAGAGTGACCCTTGGGATGTATTAGATAGCTGAAAGAGAATCTCTAACAACTATAACTTCTTCCTCTGGGAGAGGGATCAGAGGTGAGTCCTTTTGGTTTTACGTGATAACTCAGATCTCGGTGCTCTAAGTAGTTTTCTAGAGTATCCTTGTGTACTGTACTGTAGCGGACAACAAGTAGTTATTCCTGTGTTCACTATATAATATCTCAGGATGCGTCTAGAATCGTTAGACGGTCTTGTAAATACTCTTCAAAGTTTTAACACTAAGAAGTCACTAACT
>BPTQ01000007.1:109893449-110080755 GCA_019973895.1 Chrysanthemum seticuspe | reverse complement strand
ACTTTTTCTCGTTTTCTGAGCTACTTATAAATTTTTGAAATTTTCCAGGTCTTAATTTTCTTAGAAATTCTGTAAATATCCATTCCAAAAGCATTATATCCTAGTTTAAATCGAGTCTTATATATTTTATTACCGCCGATTTTACGCGAAGGTTTCGTTTGTTTTGTTCAAGTGTGCAGGTTTAGTTTGTCAAGAAGAAGTTACACAAGATTGGAAGGAGCTTTTCACGCAATAATTCTTCTTGGAAAGGATTTAACCACCACTTTACACGGATCCTACCGAGCTAATCAGGGGAGTATTAGTTTCTTTCGTTTTTGATTACCTTCTTTTATCATAACTTTGATACTTTCGGGGAACATTGGGGACAATGTTCAGTTTAAGTGTAGGGAGGGAAAATAAAACGGGAACTTTGAAACTATGCTTATCCTTGATTATTTGCTTTGTCCAATTGTGATTGTGAAATAAACCATGAGAAAATGTCGGTTAGGGTAACTTTGGCACCAAATTTAAAATTTTTCATGACATATAGGAGTGGGCCATTAGTCTTAACAAAAGCGTCTCACGGATAGGAAGTTGCATGACTAGCACAAAAAACCCTTTACCACCCAAAATGTGAGGATCGCCCTTAGATTAGTAGGAATTAAAAGCATTCATCTTCAATGCTTAGAGTGTGAACCGGTATTATATTAGATTCTAGAACTTGTTTTGTGATGCATTCCGAGATCGCAAGTGAGACTACACTTGTGTAATTAGGAATAACTAAATGATAAGAGGCATTAGGATAACCCTTGTTTGATACCCGTAATATAATTACTTCTTCCACATCGGTTGAGTAATTCCCCCACACCCTTTGCGTTGTACTCATCTTTAGTACACGATACCCCTAGTTAACCCCTCAGAGCCTATCCTTTTCGCGGTTCTCGTGATGTTTCGGTTTTTCCGGAATATCAATGAAGAGCATTGTTTACACCCCACCCCCAAATATACACCTAAATCGCCTTAGCCTACCCCTTATGCACTCACTTTTAGTGCAAATATCACCCTAAAACCTTAGTTCAATTATCTGGTTGCTTGCATGAGTTGCTAAGTCGAGTCATATCCTTTGTATACAGTTTTGGGACGATTGGGATTCATGGGAAAAGTTAAAGTTTATGAAATGACGGGAAGGGAACGTTAATTCAAATTCCCTTTGTTTGCGTAATAATGTACCCCAAGTGTTTTGATCTTTTCAATTCGGGTCAAATTAGTGTTAGAGTAATAAAAACTCAAGTGTAGGGATGTGCCTATAAATCCCTATCATTTTGATGTTACCGTAGAGGATGGTAGAGTAAAAGTGTATGAAAAAAAAAAAATCGAAAAAAAAATAGAAAAAGAGAAAAAGAAAAAAAAATAGAGTGTTAAAAAAAAAAAAAAACATACGGGCTACCATCCTACATCTATCCTTTAAATTTATGTTTGTTTATTTCCATTACCTAGAGTTTTAGAGTGTCGAGTCTTGGCTTTGCAACGCTATTCTTCGTATGCATTTAACATAGAGATTTTTGACTTGCCACCACTAAATAGCCTATCCCACCAAACCCTTGTTTCCCTACCGTAAGCCTAACATTACAACCCTTTAAAAGACCTCTTTGATAGTCTTTCCTAGGTGCTTACGCCAAAGCGATGGAGGTTTGATCTATTCTCAAGCCTATGGTAATCTATGTACTAGGACCGGTTAATGAGTGTTTATCTTCCATTTCCTATTTGTTATATTTCATATATACACCCGAGAGAGATGTGAGTATCCAAACACCCCATGTGAGGTGCTAGTATGTAATTTCCATGCTTGTTATGACTTTTGCGGGGCTTATATGTGTTGTGGACCGTTTTGAATCAATGCTTCATGACCCCTAACTTATAAATTAATTGGCTAAAAGCACATTTGCTTGAGGACAAGCAAATAACAAGTGTAGGGATATTTGATAAGGTTTTAAAAGGTACCATTTTGAGGGGTCGTTTAAGCCCTTATTTGATCACTTTTGTATCCATTATTGCTTAATATCGTTCCTTTTCACTTTTTAGGTATCTTGAAGGCAAAATGCTGGAATGGCACTTATTTGGACGAAAAGGCGCGGACATACGAAGAAAATGGCCAAAGTCAGAATCGAGACACTCAAAGCTGCTGAAAACAGAAGGCGACGGCGTCAGGTGTTAATTGCGACGCCGTCGGAGGATTTTTGTGACGATACAGAAGCCAAAAACCCTATTTTCAAGTGACGACGTCGGGCTTTAAAAGAGTAGGCCGTTGCTACTCAGACGGCCTAGATGCGACCCAGACGACGTCAGAAGCTGAAGAGGACGGCGTCACAGACATAAGGTGACGTCGTCGCAAGGTTAACGTGGCCAAGACGAAACCCTAATGACGGCGACACGACGGCGTCACGAAACATAAGGTGACGCCGTCGCATATGTAATATTATATATAGAATCCGAATTTTTCAGTTTTAAGAGAGTCTTTTTGGAGTAAAAACCTAAAACCGAACCAAGGGTGTCTTGTACAGTATTTTAGGGTTCCAAACCCTATCTTACATCAAGATAAGTATTTACTTCATCAATTTAATTATGTCTTTGATTATTTGTGTGTATGCTTGCATGTTCTCCATGTCCGGCTAATTTATTTGTGTGTTTGCTTAGGGAGTATGAAACTTAATTATTGAATATTGATTGGTTGTTTCTTATCTTAGTTGATTAATGATCACCAAATGAGAAGTCAACATCTAGATTCTTAAGAGAGGATAGAGATCTCGTAGACATGTTTGTATCTTCTAGGCGTATGTGTTCTTCAGATCTTGGCTCAAGGATCTCCTGTGGATCTTTCAGCAGCACATTTTCCTCATTTACAGTTTCTAGCATTGGAATCTCCTTAGTAAAAGGTGTTGTCTCCAGACTTTCTAACTGAGTGTCACTAGATGCAAGTGAATCTTCCTGTGTATCTGACACATCCTTTTTTATTCCAGATGGTTCTTGAGATGAAGATGATTCAATGCTTCTTTTCTTCAGCTCAAATTGGGTAGTAGTTTTTGGAGGTGGAGAAGAGATGGTCAGAAGCATGTGAGCGGCTTGTCCAGCTTCAACTCCAGCAATCCCTTTGCCTTTGTCATTTGTAGCCAGTGTGGTTTGTTGTGGTGCTGATACAGGTTCTCGTATCACAACTCCTCCTACGGACGGTCTCTGAGATATGTATAGGGGATCCAGGCTTTGTTGAATCCCTTGTTGTAGTGCGGCCTCATCTTCATCCATTAAGCTCATGTGTCTCTCAGTATCCTTGGAACCTTCATCTTTTCCCTTTCTGGCTTCTCTCTTTCTCTTCTTTGGAAGGGCAGCGTATGATGTTTTTGAGGATGATTTAGTGCTAGAAGTAGACTTTGTAGACTTGGGTTGTGAGGGATCGGGAGCGACATCAACATTGGATCTGGATGCCCTTTTCTTGTATAATCTGAAGTAGTCAGTCTTCTTAATATCATCTGTGAGAAGTGCATCAGGAATTGGCATTCCAAAGATCTCTTTATTAACACCTCTGGCAACATATTTGAGGTTACCAAGTACAAATTCATCACTAGCTTTATGGAGGACTGACTCACTCCTTGGATTAAAATGATGAGTCTGTTGCAAGAACTGAATGATAAGCTTTGAGAATCTTATGCTAGAAATTACAAGTTTGTGTACTTTCTTCCTTCCTTGGGCTTGATTTTGAACATTTGTTTTGTCGGTGATGAAAATGTGCATAGATAACGAGAATTCTTCCCAAATACGTTCTTTGACATCAATGTTCACCCCTTTGATGAGACCCCATAATATTTGCAGAATAGGTTTCCTCACTTTATCGAACCCTGAGGTTTTTCCAGATAAGCATAAGTTGAGAATAGTAGTAATGGCTCTCCAAGGTTGATACATGTGTCCGGGGATGATATCTGAAGCCCTTGTTACGTTAACTTGATAACCCAAATCATTTAGAAAGTCTATTAGTTCTTCCACACTAGGTGGAGGGACAGATTGTTTGGTAGGGTCACATGGTGTGATTCCTAGGGCCTTACTGAGAATGTCAGATGTGATTTCATATCCCTTATCATCAAGCTTACAAGAATAAGTGGCGGTGATCTTGTCCCATGTAATGGTGTTCCAAAATTGTTGTATGTAAATGGAAGGGATCGTGCATTGTTTGGTCAAGGCACTAAAGAAGTTGGTGTTTTTAAGAATATCAATAGCAACCCTGAAGATTGGATTTTGTTGTGTTCTTTCCATGTCCACATAGCAGTTGCTTTTGCCTATCTCTACCCATTTATCTTCTGGAAAAATTTCGTTTTCAGTAAGAACTGTGGGTGGAGTAGAGGTAGCAAGGTTCTCGGATGAGGTTGTGTTTGCCATTGAAATTCTGTAGAAACACACATACAACAACAATGTTCGAGAGCATGTTAGGTTTGACATGGTTAGCTAAACAACTTTAATGCAACTTCATGACATAAGCACAATGCGTAGCATACATGACATATTAACAAAAAGCCGATTGAAATACTCAGAAAATAGGTTAAGATGCCTTAGTAATTCTCAGAGTAACAAATCATTTTGACAAGGTTTTCTAGAGACAAGTTGCTTGAGCAAAATTGTTAAAACTAAATTGCTTTAATAGGATTTCATGAGACAAGTCGCTATAATGGAAGTGTTATAACAAGTCGCTAAGTCAAGTTGTAAAATCAAGTCGCTACAAGAGAAACTAGATACAAGTCGCTTTAACAAAAATGTTATAGCAAGTCGCTATGATTAATTTTTCAAGACAAATCGCTACAAATAAAACCAGAGACAAGTAGCTTTAAACAACTTGTCAAAACAAGTCGCTATAAGAAAAGACAGTGACAAGTCGCCTTTGTGAAAATGTTTTAGCGAGTCGCTAACTTGTCAAGACAAGTCGCTACCAAAAATACAAGGATAAGTCGCTACCAAACAGTAGCTACAAGTATCACCCAATTGAATAAAAAGTTGCTATCAAGAATTTTTAAAACATTGACAACTCACCATCAAGATTATATAAGACAAGTCACCATCAAGAACAACCTGCTATGTGACAATTCGCCAACAAGAACATGTATCGACCTATCCAACTAACACTTATCACAGAAGCAAATGAACCAACAGTCATGTTCAAAAGCACTACAACGATTGAATATCACCACTACACAAGCATATACATAAACGCGAAATCATCATCCCAACATTCATATAAAGTTTTTACAAAAGTGCGCACAATGGAGACCAAGAAAACACACATATGCACCATCAATTTCAACATAAGATACCCTAAGAACAACCAATTCAATATCAAGTGCTCCCATTAAACATAGCCATTAACAAACCTAGATACGGAATCAGTTGTCGAAGGAAAATCGCTCGGTGGAATCTGTTAATAGAGGTGCGTTAGAGGAGGAATTAGATATAAAAGATTCGAATAAAAAACATTAAAAATCAACCTACCACACTCAAATCGCTACAAAACCGGTCACGTGAGAGAGAGAGATAGTATTTGAGATTTTGAAATTTTATCAAGTGACAAGTCGCTAGGGCTTAAAGTACTGTTTTCAAGTTTCACAAATTGACACCTTCAGTCCTTGTATTTGGCCTAATTGAGACAACTCGCTAGCTAGAGGTTATGATATGTGAGACAAGTCGCTACCCCCTTAATTGAAACAAATCTCTAAACCTGATTGAGAAAAGTCGCTACAGTTTAAGAACCATTCTCAATTTTCAATAAATGACACATTTGGTCCTTGGTATTATGATAAATGGAGACAAGTCGCTACCTATCTTAGTATCACACATAAATTTGTACTATTGACACTTTCAGTCCTTGTACTTAGCAAATTGCATGCAGATACGGTGGATAAGTAACATTTATGTTGAATAATATGACAAGTACCATATATGACATAACATGGATAAGCTATCTAGGACAGTGAACATAAAGAATCATGACTTAAACATGCAGCAACAAACAAGTAAGCACATTACATATATCAAACAATGATGCAGCGATAAATTGAAAGATTCTCCCCCTCAATAAATGTCACCAATTAAGAGTGAACATTGATTAAATTTCAACCCTCCATTTTAAAATAGAATATATCTTTTGTTCGAACTTCATCTATGGACCCATATCATTATTGAATGACATTTCTAGGACCGTAGATGTTATCGATAACAAGAGATACATCTTTTACCGATGAGGAATTTGATCATGGTGAAGCACTTGACAACGGGGAGGTCATTGATGAAGTTAGGTTTGAAATGGAAGAAGACCCCTCCCAATGTTTTGACCCTAGGTGTAGAATTGAGAAAGATGGTCCTTTAACATGCAATTCCCTTGCAAAATAGGATTAGAAGGATTCGATGCTTACTTGAATTCGTTCTTGCCTTTAAACTTAATCTCAAAGAACCTATACAATAAAATCAAGGTCAACGAATTAACTTATCAAGGGAATTGAAGCAGTCACTCATTTGCATGTGTTTGTTGGAAGTGTTGCTTATTTGGTAGAGTTCATGGTCTTAGAAAACTTAGGAGAATTTATTGATAAGGACCTCACTCAAGTAATTTTTGGAAAACCTTTCAAGAGAATGACTAGGTTGAATGAACGGATGATTGATGGTCTAATTACATTCTCTGATGAAATTGAAGATTTTGTCTACCAAATGCCACATGCTCATCCTAGGTTTAAATACAAGGATATTGAGGCGTGTAATAGAATGACTCCTATTCCATTGCTTAGTGAAAGGGATAAGCAAGGTGGACTTAGGTACCCATATGAGAAAACTAAGAGGTATTACAGAAAATGCCTAGAATTAGGAGATGATTACAAAAAGAATGAGAGAACATTGGAATGGCTTAGGTATGGGCACTTAAGCGTGCACGAGACCACGTAGGGGCACGACTTCGAGTCTAGCTACAAGACTCATAAATACAGAAAAGCGCTTCGTGGGAGGCAACCCATGCTTAATTGTTTGCTTTTTTGTGTCGTGTATCTTTTATTGATTGTTTAATCTCATGTTTAAATTTGTAAAAATGCTTTATTTTGTCTTTAACCTCGTCTTAATTACATATAAAGGTATTTTACATAAGGGATAAGTGTAGGGAGGATTACACACGTTTTCAAAAGAAACGTAAACATGAGAATTACAATTAATTAAAACATATACATGTGTGTTTGTTTGAGTCAAATGCTTGTATCGAGTCATAATGGATGTTTTGCAGGAAATTTTTCCAGATTCTAAAGATGTAAATTTTCCAGAAAATCGCAGACCAGTTTTTGTCAAGATAACATGACTGCGTCAGGATCGCAACCTGACGGCGTCAGGAAGGAGCAAAAACAACTGATTACTTTTTCTCGTTTTCTGAGCTACTTATAAATTTTTGGGTTCCAGGTCTTAATTTTCCAGAAATTCTGTAAACATCCATTCCACAAGCGTTATATCCTAGTTTAGTAGAGTCCTATATATACTGTTACCGCCGATTTTACACGAAGGTTTCGTTTGTTTTCTTCAAGTGTGCAGGTTTAATTTACCAAGAAGAGGATACATAAGATGAGAAGGAGCTTTTCACGCAAACGTTCTTCTTGAAGAAAGATGTAACCACCACTTTACACGGATCCTACCGAGCTAATCAGGGGAGTATTAGTTTCTTTCATTTTTAATTACCTTCCATTATCATAACTTTGATACTTTCGGGGAACATTGGGGACAATGTTCAGTTTAAGTGTAGGGAGGGAAAATAAAACGGGAACTTTGAAACTATGCTTATCCTTGACTATTTGCTTTGTCCAATTGCATTTGTGTAATAAACCATGAGAAAATGTCGGTTAGGGTAATTTTGGCACCAAATTTTCAATTTTTCATGACATATAGGAGTGGGCCATTAGTCTTAATAAAGCGTCTCATGGATAGGAAGTTATATGACTAGCACAAAAACCCTTTACCACTTAAATTCCACCCAAAATGTGAGGATCACCCTTAGATTAGTAGGAATTAAAGCATTCATCTTTAATGCTTAGAGTGTGAACCGGTAGTATAATAGATTCTAGAACTTGTTTTGTGATGCATCCCGAGATTGCTAGTAAGACTACACTTGTGTAGTTAGGAATAATTAAATGATAAGAGGCATTAGGATAACCCTTGTTTGATACCCGTAATATAATTACTTCTTCCACATCGGTTGAGTAATTCCCCCCCCCCACACCCTTGCGTTGTACTCATCTTTAGTACACGATACCCCTAGTTAACCCCTCAGAGCCTATCCTTTTCGCGGTTCTCGTGATATTTCGGTTTTCCGGAAAATCATTGAAGAGCATTGTTTACACCCTACCCCCAAATGTACACCCAAATCGCCTTAGCCTACCTTGTATGCACTCACTTTTAGTGCATTATTGTTATCAAACTAAACCCTTAGTTCAATTATCTAGTTGCTTGCATAAGTTGCTAAGTCGAGTCATATCCTTTATACACAGTTTTGGGACAATTGGGACTCATGGGAAAGTTAAAGTTTATGAGATGACGGGAAGGGAACGTTAAATTCAAATTCCCTTTATTTGCGTAATAATGTACTCCAAGTGTTTTGATCTTTTCAATTCAGGTCATTTTAGTGTTAGAGTAATAAAAACTCAAGTGTAGGGATGTGCCCATAAATCCCTATCATTTTGATGTTATCGTAGAGGATGGTAGAGTAAAAGTGTATAAATATATATATATATATATATATATATATATATATATATATATATATATATATATATATATATATATATATATATATGTATACGGGCTACCATCCTACATCTATCTCTCAATTTATGTTTGTTTATTTCAGTTATATAGAGTCTAGAGTGCCGAGTCTTGGCTTAGCACACCATTCTTCGCATGCTTGTAACATAAAGATTTTTGACTTGCCACCAATAAATAGCCTATCCCACCAAACCCTTTGTTTCCCTACCGTAAGCCTATCATTACAACCCATTAAAAGACCTCTTGGATAGTCTTTCCTAGGTGCTTACGCCATAGCGATGGAGGTTTGATATAGTCTAAATCCTATGGTAATCTATACTAGGACCGGTTAATGAGTGTTTATCTTCCATTTCCAACTTGTTATATTTCATATACACCCGAGAGATGTGAGTATCCAAACACCCCATGTGAGGTGCTAGTATGTAATGTCCGTGCTCGTTATGACTTTTGCGGGGCTTATATGTGTTGCGAATCGTTCTAAACTAATGCTTCATGACCCCTAACTTATAAATTAATTGGCTAAAAGCACATTTGCTTGAGGACAAGCAAATACCAAGTGTAGGGATATTTGATAAGGTTTTAAAATGTACCTTTTTGAGGGGTCGTTTAAGCCCTTATTTGATCACTTTTGTATCCATTATTACTTAATATCGTTCCTTTTCACTTTTTAGGTATCTTGAAGGCAAAATGCTGGAATGACACTTATTCGGACGAAAAGGCGCAAATATACGAATAAAATGGCCAAAGTCAAGATTCGAGACACTCAGGCTGCTGGAACTGAAGGTGACGGCGTCAGGTGTTATCTGCGACACCGTCAGACAACTTTTGTGACGGCTCAGTAGCCAAATTGCTCATTTACAAATGACGGCTTCAGGTTTTAAAAGAGTAGGGCGTCGCAACTCAGACGGCCTAGATTTGATCCAGACGACGTCAGAGACTGAAGGGGACGGCGTCACAAGCATAAGGTGATGCCGTCGCAAGACTAACGTGGCCAAGACGAAACCCTAATAACGGAAACCCGACGACGTCACACATCAAAGGGTGACGCCGTCGCACTTGTAATCTTATATATAGAATCCGAATTTTTTAGTTTTCAGTGTGTAATCTTTTGGAGTAAAAACCTAAACCGAACCAAGGCTGTCTTGTACAGTATTTTAGGGTTCCATACCCTATCTTACATCAAGATAAGTGTTTTACTTCATTAATTCAATTATGTCTTCAATTAATTGTGAGTATGCTTGCATGTTCCCCATGTCCGGCTAATTTACTTGTGTGTTTGCTTAGGGAATATGAAACTTAATTATTGAATATTGATTGGTTGTCTCTTATCTTAATTGTTAAGGATCTAGTATTGCGATAGATCAACCGTTGTGTAGTTAATGCTTGATTAATCTTTGTTGAACCCTAGCTTATAGTACCTAGAGTCATTGTAGGCTAAACCATACGAAGAGTACCTTAGTGTTAAGTTTATGAATCCTAGAGATTTTGTAGGCGATAACCTTTGGTAGTTTCAAAGAGTTAGGGATAAACGCATACCCTACGACCTTAGACACACAACGCGATTAAGAATAAGGACGTGACAATTCAACCATCAATAGGAGATAATTAAGGAGTAATAAAACCTAAGTAAACACATCTTTAAATCATCATACGAGCACACAAATAATAAGACATAGACTACATACACCAATAGATTAGATGATTAGATAAGTAGAGTAATCGGTAGAAATACCAACGCCCAAATCCAATACCCCGAGATTCATACCTTTCCATTTCCTAAAAGCATAAAAAGATAAAAAATAATCTTCCTCAACCCCAACCTTAGCGTAGTAACTTCTCACTAGCATTCTTATTCCCCTAGAGAACGATATCAATTCCCGTGGCTTACCCTAATACTACACTACAACGATTAGGTTCACTGCCTAGGGTGTTGAAAAGCTTGCTCGATGAAAAGGAAGTTCCTTTGACCCCGAATGACACGTGTAGCGTTATCAGGCACAAGCCGCTTGCATTAATTCACCAAGTCGCTAAATATCTTGAAGACAAGTTGCTTCTCACACAAGTCGCTAGGTACTCAACTCGCTAAAGTACAACTCGCTAAAGTACAAGTCGCTATAAGTACAAGTCGCTAGATACAGATAGCCAGATGCACAAGTTGCTAAAGTAATAACTCGCTAAGTGAGCAAGTCGCTAAGGAATAACTCGCTAAGTGTGCAAGTCGCTATAGAAAAACTCGCTAGACTGAACAGTACGACCACTACTTGTACTATATGTCGCTTTGTCTCAAAAGACAAGTCGCTAGAGAACAAGTCGCTACCCATAACAAAGTCAAGTCGCTAAAGATCGTGAAGACAAGTCGCTAGCCGAATTGGTACAACCACTACTTTGTACTATTTGTCGCTTTGTCTCAACAGACAAGTCGCTACCACTACAACTACAAGTCGCTGAATACTATAACTACAAGTCGCTACAAAGAACATAATTTCGAGACTCAAGTCGCTAGCTAGAAAAGTTCAAACACAACACTTTTCATTCCAAAACTAACCCAACCACAGTGATTCAAGCTTTTCAAATCAAAACCCAAGCACATAAAATGATTCTAAACACGAAAGTACAATCAAAATTCAAACTTTAACACAAGAAATGATCCAAATGATGCAAATACCACTAAACTTTTTCAAACCCAAAAACCATATAAAACCACTAGAAATCCAAGAACATGCAAGAGAGATGATCAAACCATGGATCTTTATACCATTTGTAACATATTGGATTTCTCAAACACATCAATATAATAAATATGGGCGTATGAATATATGATTTTAGAGAGAGAAAGTGGGATATTCTAGTGAGAGAAACAAATGGATGGTTAGATTCCAAATGAACATCCAACCCTCTCCCTTGTGGGGAGAGGGCTATTTATACAAAGTGATACGCCTTCCTTCGGGCTGTGGATCAGGCATACAATGGGTAAAGACCCGTCCATCCTCCATGGTGTTGCACTAGACTATACTATGCTAATAACTAAATAACGTAATAAACGATATGTCTACGAGATAACTTAAGCTAGATTATATTTGGGGTGACCGATGCTTCACTATAGAATTTCCAATTCCTAACATAAATAAAGAAACAATGAAGGTAGAAGAGTCATTAAATGTAAAATTTGGTGAAAGTCCACCCAAACCCTCTCCACATCTTGTCGATGACGAGATTGTAGAAAGTGAAGCTATTGTAATAAAGAAAAAGATAATTGAAGAAGAAGAAGAATCCTCAAATAATGAACTCATAAATATTAAAGAGTCCAAAGATCACCCCGTAGATAAGGTCATAGGAAAGTTAAACGAAAGAACCTTAAGGTCTCAAGTTCAAAACCAATGTAGCCTATTTTGTTTTGTTTCAACCATAGAACCTAAGAATACACAAGAAGCCATAAAAGATGAAAGTTGGGTAATGGCTATGCAAGAAGAATTAAACCAATTTGTTTCTAATGATGTTTGGACACTTGTCCCTCCACCTAGTAATCAAACCATAATAGGAACCAAATGGATTTATAAAAACAAGTTAGATGCAAACTGTAAAGATCTTTGTAACTCTTAGACTAGGTCTAATATTATATCTAGGAACACATAATAATGAAAGCGGAATATTCAAACATAGAATCAACATTATTATGAACAAGGTTTTTTATTATCATAAACTAAGTAATTAACTATAATAAAGATCAAAGACTTGATCTAACACTAACTAACTAAACCCTAGGCGTTTTCCCTACGCCTAGGTTCCCCCACACACACCCCTTTTAGGTTTACATCTTGTACGTACTACTAAACTAATGACCCTATGTCTCTTTATATACTAGAGACATCTAGGGTTTACAAGAGGAATCATAATACAATTAGGAAACTAAATATTCTTTTAAGCATATCTTCTATAATCTTCCAAATCCTCCATCTTTTTGTAGTTTCCTAGAATCAACATTATTATGAACAAGGTTTTTTATTATCATAAACTAACTAATTAAATATAATAAAGATCAAAGACTTGATCTAACACTAACTAACTAAACCCTAGGCATTTTCCCTACGCCTATGTTCCCACACACACACACCTTTTAGGTTTACATCTTGTACGTACTACTAAACTAATGACCCTATGTCTCTTTATATACTAGAGACATCTAGGGTTTACAAGAGGAATCATAATACAATTAGGAAACTAAATATTCTTTTAAGCATATCTTCTAGAATCTTCTAAATCCTCCATCTTTTTGTAGTGTCCTTTCTTGTCACTTTTAGTCCTTCATGTTTCATTCTTCTTGTTTTGTATCATCAAATATATAATAGACCCAACAATCTTCCCCTATTTGATGATGACAAAACAAATACGATTCTTGTACGAACTTCCCTAGACGAAGTAGCAGAAGTTGAGATAATTAAATCTCACCATGAATGAAACAATCTTCCCCTTGACTTAAACATGTCACTCAAACATCTCTTCCCCTTTTTGTTATCAACAAATAGAGAACGTATGCAAATAATGATCTTGACCACCACGAACCAATATCATACTTCCAATCTAAGACTTCCGATGCTTCAAATCGCCCACCATTACGCATCATAAGAAAATTGGATCCAAAACAGTAGAAAACTCCAACTAGCAGTAGTAACAATGATCAACAATAGTAAAAATCAAACACTTCCCCTTGAGTGATGCATGTACATCAATGATTCTTCAAAATCTGTAGGCTTTATGTAATGATTACTTGTGAAGAAAACCGAGTATAACGAATTTGATGAAGAAGTAGAATTTCCCAAACTTGTGTCTTAAATCTTGTACTATCCACAGAACTCCATACTTATACGAATCACCAAATATAAGTAGACCGCAATCCCTTGACAAGAATCCTCAACTAGTATGAGACACTGAGCACTACAATGTAACTCCTTTAAGTGATAGCCAATGTGTGCATAAAGCATCATAAGAAAAATCACACATTGCTAGATTCATCAAGCTATGTGATAAGAACACAAACCTGTGAAACTCAACTACAACATCAAATAAATGATATTCAACCTTCTTCGTAATCAATTAATCCATAAGAATCAAATACGAGCCTTTTTAAAACTTTTAAGAACAAATCACCAAACTCCTTGTGTGTGTGAACAATAACCTGTGTGTGTGTCGTCCAAAAACCATAACAATAATTATGCTCGACTTCCCCTGAAATCAAAAACCATACGAGAAGCAGTACTTTCAATTTAACAGTACTTTGAAACCTCCTCACAGTACTTTGAGAAGTAGCAGTACCTTGAGCAGTACTTTGAGAACAACAATACTTTCAATAATCAGCAGTACTTTCGAATTCCAAGCAGTACTTTCGTGTCCAAGCAGTACTTTGCTTGTAGGGGACCAATAACGCACAACAGTACTTTCAAAATACACAGCAGTACTTTCAACAGTACTTTCACATAAAAGCTCAGATGGAAAATCCCTCCAGTGGAAAGTTAGATTGATATATAGAGAACATCCACCAAAAATTTCGTCCCGATCCAACGGTTAACAAAAAAATTATGATCGTTTCAAAACAGTGCTGTAGTAACCTTATGAATTTTCTACAGCAGACTTCGACAGCTTATAACTTTTGATTGAGAGCTCCGATTGACAATCCCTTCTGTGAGATTAAAGATAGATATAGCAAGAAGCTCCAGATCAAATTTTAGCTCGATCTAACGGTTCAATAAAAAGTTATGCCTTTTGGAAAACAGTGCTGCAGAAGTATTACAAATTTTTGACAGCTTCGAATTTTTCTTCCTTCTTTTTCAAGAAAACCTTGTAGATCCCTAGATATCACGAGCCCCAGGCTCTGATACCACATGTAAAGATCGTTGTAACTCTTAGACTAGGTCTAATATTATATCTAGGAACACATGATAATGAAAGCGGAATATTCTAACATAGAATCAACATTATTATGAACAAGGTTTTTTATTATCATAAACTAACTAATTAACTATAATAAAGATCAAAGACTTGATCTAACACTAACTAACTAAACCCTAGGCGTTTTCCCTATGCCTAGGTTCCCACACACACACCCCTTTTAGGTTTACATCTTGTACGTACTACTAAACTAATGACCCTATGTCTCTTTATATACTAGAGACATCTAGGGTTTACAAGAGGAATCATAATACAATTAGGAAACTAAATATTCTTTTAAGCATATCTTCTAGAATCTTCCAAATCCTCCATTTTTTTGTAGTTTTCTTTCTTATCACTTTTAGTCCTTCATGTTTTATTCTTCTTGTTTTGTATCATCAAATCTATAATAGACCCAACACAAACGGAGTAGTGTCTAGAAACAAGGCTAGACTCGTTTCCCAAGGGGATAACCAACAAGAAGGAATAGACTTTGTTGAGACCTATGCCCCCGTGGCTAGATTAGAGTCTATAAGAATACTTCTTGCTTATGCTTGTGCTAATGATCTAAACCTTTATCAAATGGATGTCAAAAGTGCTTTTCTAAATGGTTTTATTAATGAAGAAGTATATGTAGCTCAACCTCCGGGCTTCATCGATTTTGAAAAACCTAAACATGTGTATAAGTTAAAGAAAGCCTTTTACGGTCTTAAACAAGCTCCAAAAGCTTGGTATGATAGACTCAAGTCATTTTTAATCAAACACAACTATACCATGGGGTTAGTTGACAACACACTTTTTACTAAGAAAAGAGAGTCACATATAATCATAGTTCAAATATATGTAGATGATATTATATTCGGATCCACTTGTCAAGACATGTGTGATGATTTTTCTAAAATCATGCATGACGAGTTCGAGATGAGTATGATGGGAGAACTTAGTTTCTTTCTTGGTCTACAAATCAAACAAGTAGAAGATGGTATCTTCTTTAATCAATCTAAATACATAAAAGAGATGTTAAAGAAATTCGGTCTAGAAGAATCGAAACCAATTAGGACACCAATGTCATCCGACACCAAACTCACAAAAGATGAAGACGGCGAATCCATCGATAATACTAAATATCGTGGCATGATTGGTAGTCTTCTCTACCTCACGACTAGTAGGCCGGATATCATGTTTAGTGTTTGTCTATGTGCTAGGTTTCAAGAAGACCCTAAAACATCACACCTAGAAGCCGTAAAAAGAATATTTAGATACATTAAGGGTACAACACAATTAGGATTATTGATACGCTTACGCAGCGTGTTCGGGGTCAAACGAACTTCCTTTTCGTCGAGCAAGTTTTTCAACACCCTAGGCAGTGAACCTAATCGTTGTAGTGTAGTATTAGGGTAAGCCACGGGTATTGATATCGTTCTCTAGGGGAATAGGAATGCTAGTGAGAAGTTACTACGCTAAGGTTAAGGATGAGGAAGATTATTTTTTATCTTTTTTATGTTTTTTAGGAAATTGAAAAGTACGAATCTCGGGTATTGGATTTGGGGGGTTGGTATTTCTACCGATTACTCTACTATTATCTAATTATCTAAACTAATGTGGTGGTAGTCTATGTCTAATTAATGTGTGCTCGTATGATAGTTTAAAGATGTGTTTACTTAGGTTTTACTACTCCTTAATTATCTCATATTGATGGTTGAGTTGTCACGTCTTATTCTTAGTTGCGTTGTGTGTCTAAAGTTGTAGGGTATGCGTTTCTCCCTAACTCTTTGAACTTACCAAAGGGTCTCGTCTACAAAACCCACTAGGGATAATAAACTCTTACTCTAAGGCACTCTTTGGATGGTTTAGCTTACAACTACTCAGGTAATTATATTCTAAGGTTCACAAAGATGAATCAAGCATTAAGTACACAACGAATGACCTATCGCATTACTAGATCATTAATCAACTAAGATAAGAAACAACCAATCAATATTCAATAATTAAGTTTCATACTCCCTAAGCAAACACACAAATAAATTAGCCGGACATGGAGAACATGCAAGCATACATACAAATAATCAAAGACATAATTAAATTGATGAAGTAAATACTTATCTTGATGTAAGATAGGGTTTGAAACCCTAAAATACTGTACAAGACACCCTTGGTTCGGTTTTAGGTTTTTACTCCAAAAAGACTCTCTTAAAACTGAAAAATTCGGATTGTATATATAATATTACATATGCGACGGCGTCACCTTATGTTTCGTGACGCCGTCGTGTCGCCGTCATTAGGGTTTCGTCTTGGCCACGTTAACCTTGCGACGGCGTCACCTTATGTCTGTGACGCCGTCCTCTTCAGCTTCTGACGTCGTCTGGGTCGCATCTAGGCCGTCTGAGTAGCAACGGCCTACTCTTTTAAAGCCCGACGTCATCACTTGAAAATAGGGTTTTTGGCTTCTATATCGTCACAAAAATCCTCCGACGGCGTCGCAATTAACACCTGACGCCGTCGCCTTCTGTTTTCAGCAGCTTTGAGTGTCTCGATTCTGACTTTGGCCATTTTCTTCGTATATCCGCGCCTTTTCGTCCAAATAAGTGTCATTCCAGCATTTTGCCTTCAAGAGACCTAAAAAGTGAAAAGGAACGATATTAAGCAATAACGGATACAAAAGTGATCACATAAGGGCTTAAACGACCCCTCAAAATGGTACCTTTTAAAACCTTATCAAATATCTCTACACTTGTTATTTGCTTGTCCTCAAGCAAATGTGCTTTTAGCCAATTAATTTATAAGTTAGGGGTCATGAAGCATTAATTCAAAATGGTCCACAACACATATAAGCCCCGTAAAAGTCATAACAAGCACGGAAATTACATACTAGCACCTCACATGGGGTGTTTGGATACTCACATCTCTCTCGGGTGTATATATGAAATATAATAAATAGGAAATGGAAGATAAACACTCATTAACCGGTCCTAGTACATAGATTTCCATAGGCTTGAGAATAGATCAAACCTCCATCGCTTTGGCGTAAGCACCTAGGAAAGACTATCAAAAAGGTCTTTTAAAGGGTTGTAATGTTAGGCTTACGGTAGGGAAACAAGGGTTTGGTGGGATAGGCTATTTAGTTGTGGCAAGTCAAAAATCTCTATGTTAAATGCATACGAAACAAGGGTTTGGTGGGATAGTCTCACTTGCGATCTCGGAATGCATCACAAAACAAGTTCTAGAATCTAATATACTACCGGTTCACACTCTAAGCATTGAAGATGAATTCTTTTAATTCCTACTAATCTAAAGGCGATCCTCACATTTTGGGGGGAATTTGGGTGGTAAAGGGTTTTTGTGCTAGTCATGCAACTTCCTATCCGTGAGACGCTTTTGTTAAGACTAATGGCCCACTCCTATATGTTATGAAAAATTTTAAATTTGGTGCCAAAGTTACCCTAACCGACATTTTCTCATGGTTTATTACACAATCACAATTGAACAAAGCAAATAATCAAGGATAAGCATAGTTTCAAAGTTCCCGTTTTATTTTCCCTCCCTACACTTAAACTGAACATTGTCCCCAATGTTCCCCGAAAGTATCAAAGTTATGATAAAAGAAGGTAATCAAAAACGAAAGAAACTAATACTCCCCTGATTAGCTCGGTAGGATCCGTGTAAAGTGGTGGTTAAATCCTTTCCAAGAAGAATTATTGCGTGAAAAGCTCCTTCCAATCTTGTGTAACTTCTTCTTGACAAACTAAACCTGCACACTTGAAGAAAACAAACGAAACCTTCGCGTAAAATCGGCGGTAATAAAATATATAAGACTCGATTTAAACTAGGATATAATGCTTGTGGAATGGATGTTTACAGAATTTCTAAGAAAATTAAGACCTGGAAAATTCCAAAAATTTATAAGTAGCTCAGAAAACGAGAAAAAGTGATCTGATGTTTTTACTCCTTCCTGACGCCGTCAGGTTTCAATCCTGACGCCGTCAGGTTATCCTGACAAAAACTGTTCTGCGATTTTCTGAAAAAAGTTCTGGAAAATTTACATCTTTAGTATCTGGAAAAATTTCTGCAAAAACATCCATTATGACTCGATACAAGCATTTGACTCGAACAAATAAACATATATATCTTTTGGTTAATTGTTATTCTCATGTTTACGTTTCTTTTGAAAACGTGTGTAATCCTCCCTACACTTATCTCTTATGTAAAATACCTTTATATGCAATTAAGACAAGGTTAAAAACAAAATAAAGCATTTTTACAAATTTAAACATGAGGATAAACAATTAATAAAAGATATATGACACTAACAAGCGAACAATTAAGCATGGGTTGCCTCCCACGAAGCGCTTTTCTTTATTTAAGAGTCTTGTAGCTAGACTCGTAGTCGTGCCCCTACGTACCGATATAAGTAAGTCTATCCTCAACAATGTCGTAAGGATCAAACTTATCATTCAAGTTCCTAGTAGTACGCTCGGTTAAATATGTTTTTTCAAACTTCTCACCATCGGGATCATAGATTTGTATCCTAATGTGCCACTCTCCATTACCATCACTAGGCGGTCTATCCCAATCCCATTTGTGTTTAGATTCCTCAACTTTCCACTTATTCCTGACAAGGTTAACGGGCAAGCTTCCTAGAAACTCGGTCATCTTCCTAAATACTAAGGCGTCCTCGAACGGGTTCACTTCCATGTCCCTAGCCATTTCTTTTTCTTGGAAAGTTGCTTTACTAGTGAAGGCTTTATCTAGGTAAAAAGGTCTTTGGGGGCCTATGAGGTTCTTACCAATCCAAGGTCCATATCTAGAAGGCTCTCTATCCAACCTAATCTCTTGTGGGATTTCCTCATCCTTGTAGTACGTATGCTTTTTTACATCGTAAACTGATCTAGCACTCCCCTCTCCTACCACTATCTTGGACATCTTACAATCGATGATGGCACTAGCGATAGCTAAAAATCCTCTTCCTACTAGTAATGGGCATGTCGGGTCCTTATTCATGTCTAGCACATGAAAGTCGGCCAAAAGAGTCAACTCTCCTACGTATACTACCATGTCCTTTAATATTCCTACCGGACGTGCCACACTACCGTCCGCTAGACCTAAGATGGTTTCCGTTGGTTCTATTTTACCTAAGTTAAGGCTTCTATGGAGGGACAACGGAACAAGATTGATGCATGACCCTAAGTCGGCTAGAGCGTCGAGTGGTTTGGAAGTTCCAAGCCTACACGGAAGAGTGAATAGCCCGGGATCGTCTAACTTCTTAGGTAAGTTGTTTCGCACAAAAGCGGACCCATGTTTTCCAAGCCTAAGTTCTAACTCATATTTTTCTTTCAAAGCATTATAATAAGGTGCATGAGCTAAGACTTCAAGAATCGGTTTTTCTTGATGGAGTTCCTTGTACTCCTCCTCTAAACTAGGTTTGGATTCTTAGCTGACGGGTTTCTCAAGAGGAGGTTCTACCAATGGTGTCGGGCCTTGGTACCTCTTGGATGGCTTGGAACCCTTTTTGATATCATTTACAGAGTGAACCGTCGGGTGTGAGGGGCATGGATGCGCATTCTCCCATGGTGAACTAGAACATGAAGTCGACGCAATCGAATTCACTTTTGGGTTCTTTATGGTATCACTTGGGAGTGCTCCAACTTCCCGTTCATTGAAGGCTTTTAAGACGGCATCAAGCTTGTTTGTCATCTCGCTTTGTTTTTGCTTAAAATCGGCTTCAAGCTTATTCAATCGAGTCTCTTGGGATGACAAAAATCTAGATGTGATTGCCTCAAGATTAGTGGGGTTCCCGGTATTAAGAGAATTGAACCTAGTGGGTGAACTAGATGAGCTTTGGGGTGTGCTTGAGTTTTGGTTCCACTTAAGGTTAGGGTGATTTCTCCATGAGGGGTTATACGAGTTTCCTAAGTTGTTTTGTTCGGGTTTGAAAGTGTACCCCTTCTCTCCCGCTCCGTCGGTACGCATGGAGGCGTAGTCCGCAAAAGCTTGTTCGGGGAGCCTTGTGCAATCACGAGTGTCATGGGGACCACTGCATAACTCACAAGGTAGAGTGATTTGATTCACTTAACGTGAGGACTTAGGATTTTTGTAGGAACTCGTGAGGAATTTAACTTGATCTTCAAGTTCGATCATCCTACGGTCGGAAGGGTGTGAGTCGATGGAAGGCAAGGAGATTGCCTTGACGGTTTTAGGTAGCTCACGGGGGTCATCCTAACTTTCGTTCTCGTAGAGGGCAAGGTCCTCTATTATACCCCATGATTCTTCCGCGGTGAGATCACTAAGTTTTCCACCGGCCGCTTGGTCAATGGATCGCTTAGTGGGGAAGTTGACATGATCATAAAAGATTTGGACTTGGAGCCAAAGATCAATGCCGTGATGAGGGACTTTATGAAGTAAGTCCTTAAATCGGGTCCATGCTTCGTAGAGAGATTCACCTTGACGTTTTTGGAACATCAAGATGTCATTCCTGAGCTTAGTGGTTCTCCCCGGTGGGAAAAATTGAGCAAGGAATCGAGAGGTAAGATCATCCCAACTTGAGATGGAGCCGGCGGGAAGTCGCTCAAGCCAATTACTAGCTTGGTCCCGTAGAGAGAATTGGAAGAGACGCAGGCGCGTGGTCTCCCGAGTAGTAGCATCAAGGTCGATGGAATCGACAATTTTGAGGAAATCCCTCAGATGCTGATTTGGATCTTCGGAACGAAGTCCATGGAATGCACATCCATTTTGCACCAACCGGATGGTGTCGGATTGCAGGGCCGTAGTTTGGGCTTGGTCGAGAAGCTCAATGGTGTTCCTATAGCCTAGGTGGCTTGGTCTTGAGTATTCACCAAGAGTACGGGCTCTTGGCGGGTCATTTGGTGGTGGGTTGATGAGTGGTGGTTGGTTATCATCTTCCATGATGAAAAGTGATGGGTATTACGAACAAAGGTCACGAAGAAGGGGGATAGACTAAGAGAAAGCTAAAAGTGAGAAACAATTTACTTGATAGGAATCAAGCAAAGAACCTAAATGAAGTGGACTACTAATTAGCTATTCTATTCCCCGGCAGCGGCGCCAAAAACTTGATACGCTTACGCAGCGCGTTCAGGGTCAAAGGAACTTCCTTTTCGTCGAGCAAGTTTTTCAACACCCTAGGCAGTGAACCTAATCGTTGTAGTGTAGTATTAGGGTAAGCCACGGGTATTGATATCGTTCTCTAGGGGAATAGGAATGCTAGTGAGAAGTTACTACGCTAAGGTTAAGGTTGAGGAAGATTATTTTTTATCTTTTTCATGTTTTTTAGGAAATTGAAAAGTACGAATCTCGGGTATTGGATTTGGGGGGTTGGTATTTCTACCGATTACTCTACTATTATCTAATTATCTAAACTAAGGTGGTGGTAGTCTATGTCTAATTGATGTGTGCTCGTATGATAGTTTAAAGATGTGTTTACTTAGGTTTTACTACTCCTTAATTATCTCCTATTGATGGTTGAGTTGTCACGTCTTATTCTTAGTTGCGTTGTGTGTCTAAAGTTGTAGGGTATGCGTTTCTCCCTAACTCTTTGAACTTACCAAAGGGTCTCGTCTACAAAACCAACTAGGGATAATAAACTCTTACTCTAAGGCACTCTTTGGATGGTTTAGCTTACAACTACTCAGGTAATTATATTCTAAGGTTCACAAAGATGAATCAAGCATTAAGTACACAACGAATGACCTATCGCATTACTAGATCATTAATCAACTAAGATAAGAAACAACCAATCAATATTCAATAATTAAGTTTCATACTCCCTAAGCAAACACACAAATAAATTAGCCGAACATGGAGAACATGCAAGCATACACACAAATAATCAAAGACATAATTAAATTGATGAAGTAAATACTTATCTTAATGTAAGATAGGGTTTGAAACCCTAAAATACTGTACAAGACACCCTTTGTTCGGTTTTAGGTTTTTACTCCAAAAAGACTCTCTTAAAACTGAAAAATTCGGATTCTATATATAATATTACATATGCGACGGCGTCACCTTATGTTTCGTGTCGCCGTCGTGTCGCCGTCATTAGGGTTTCGTCTTGGCCACGTTAACCTTGCGACGGCTTCAACTTATGTCTATGACGCCGTCCTCTTCAGCTTCTGACGTCGTCTGGGTCGCATCTAGGCCGTCTGAGTAGCAACGGCCTACTCTTTTAAAGCCCGACGTCGTCACTTGAAAATAGGGTTTTTGGCTTCTGTATCGTCACAAAAATCCTCCGACGGCGTCGCAATTAACACCTGACGCCGTCGCCTTCTGTTTTCAGCAGCTTTGAGTGTCTCGATTCTGACTTTGGCCATTTTCTTCGTATATCCGCGCCTTTTCGTCCAAATAAGTGCCATTCCAGCATTTTGCCTTCAAGAGACCTAAAAAGTGAAAAGGAACGATATTAAGCAATAACGGATACAAAAGTGATCAAATAAGGGCTTAAACGACCCCTCAAAATGGTACCTTTTAAAACCTTATCAATTATGGTATCCTAAGGGCACGGGAGTAGAAACAATTGTATATGCAGATTCTGACCATGCAGGTGATTATATTGACCGAAAAAGTACAAGTGGGGTATGTACTTTTATGGGATGTTGTTTAACATCTTGGTTTTCAAAGAAACAAACGACATTAGCAATATCAACAACCAAAGCCGAATACGTCTCCGCCGGCAAAGCATGCCAACAAGCACTATGGATGAAACAAGCGTTAGTTGAATACGACATTCATCTAAGTGACATATCCATTCTATGTGAAAACAAGGGTGCCATCGATCTAAGCAAGAATCCGGTATTACATTCTCGCACAAAGCATATAGAGATTCGTCATCACTTCTTAAGAGACAATGTTCAAAAGGGGAACATCTCTATTGAGAAGGTAGCATCCGAAGACAACATAGCCGACGTCCTTACCAAACCGTTGAAGCGGGAACAGTTCAACCTACTTCGTCTTGGTCTTGGTCTCATGGAACAATCGTTGTAATTTACTTTTAAAAATCTACAAGGTATGCAAACACTAGCCTTCTTCTTTCTGAGTCTAGGATCTCTATTTAACGCACTACTCACAAGCAATACGGGAATTTTCAAAACTCAAGATAAGTTTTTCACTTATAACTCTTCTTATTTTCTTTCAAAATAAGTACAAGTTGCAAATATATAATTCCACACACACCTTCTTTTCAAAGGATAAAATGATCTTTATTCGCACATAGAAACCTCCTTTTGGAATGTTTTCTAAAAATGATACCTCTTCCCGTATCAATTTCACAAAAGCAATTTCTCATGATTAGGACGAATCGCTTTTTCATTATTAATACAAAGTAAAAACCAGTTTTCATTGCATCTCATGTCTTTTGAATGCTAAAGGGGACACATAACTAATATGTGTTTTTGGGTACATTCATTTAAGCCACAATGAATTAGGAGCATTGGTAGCACTGAATTATGTACTCAAGTACTAACTATGTGTTTTCGGGTTATCTCACATAATAGTATGCTTTTTCACTTCTAGTTTATTTTTTCTTTCTTCTTAGGAGTCGAGATAACCGCAACTCAAAATAGTTTGCATATAGGCACACACTAGACACAAATGTTTCCAAAAAGGAAAAATTTGAGCTGCCTGTATCACCAGCACTATGGATCCCAACCTTAATGCTGGACGGATCCCTCAAGGGAAGGATCCGTGGGATCTGTGAGACAGAAGCTAGTTTTATCTTCTATTTTTCTCACTTTGGATGAAAACTCCATTATCTTTTCATTTTTTTTGGAGTATGTTCTTTAATGCTTGTGTTCTCATGATCACATGCCTTAAATTCATATCTAATCATTAGATTTTAATCCACATTTTGGGTCAGGCATTCATTACGATGCATTGTTTTTCTATATATAGGACTCCCAAAATGCTTGCATATTCATCTTCATAAACAACCAACACCATGTCATCCAAAAGATCTTACAACTTAGATGAATCACCTAGTACAAACAATCCTCTTCATGAAATCCAAAAATTTGTACTTCCACATTCCAAAATACTACAATCAAACTCTAGGATATCCGCAAGGATTAGCATCCGGCCTTGTTGCTTAGCAAAACCATCATCGAATGATTCATCACCAACAAATAACTCACCACAAGATGCTTCCATTATAGCACCTCCTTCATCACCAACGAGTACACCAACTTAATCACCTAAAGTCACTCTTTTGGAACTCCTTAAGACTCTAACAAGATCTCAACAACCAAAACAAAAAGAAATAGTATTTTTGACACCTCCCACTTCTCCAAACACAATATTCAATGACCTTGAGACATCACCACCCTTAGCTCCCATTAAGCTACAAGAACATCTAGGTTCTTTTCCACCACCACTTCCAAACATTCCGGAATTTGATCCGTATTTTCTTATTTTTCCACCACATCTTCCGCAACTCACAAATCAAAACAACCCGGAAAACTTCCGCACTCATTACCCACATCACTTACATTGTGAACATTGCCAATCCACTAGGGAAATTTCAATAGAAGTTAGAGAAGAAATGCGATTCATACTCAACCTCATTCTTGCAAGCATGGACGGAATCATTATTCCTATTTTCTATTTTTAGTACTTTTCTTTTGAGTCATTTTCAAGAACAAGTCTTGTTCTTACTTTTACATGCTTGTAGGTGGTATAAATACCACTACACTTTGTTTGTTTTATTACAAGGCTTTGTTTACATACCTTGGCTCCCAATCTTGATTCTCATCAATCACAAGATTACTTATGCATGTTACTACTAACCTTTTCTTTGAAGGATTTTTTATTTTTTCTTCACTTGACGCCCCAAACTAGGGGGAGTTACCGTCAAGGGGGAGTAAGCGATACGTGGACTATTTTTCCACCTTTTATTTCTTTGATGGGTTAACTTTTTGTTTCGACAAAAAGGGGGAGAAGAAGTAAAACTTATGGGCTTTCAAAACATACATCTATTCTTAAGTTTTACTCATCATAACATTATGTTTTGTCATCAACAAAAAGGGGGAGATTGTTAATACAAATAAACCGTAAAAACGTTTATTAATATTTTGCGATCTCTTTGTGTTTTGTTGATAACAAATATAATGTTATTTTAAGTACAATTATAAGGATACATGTTATTTTTGTAAAGCACTTACATATAGCCATTTAATACAAATTGTTGTAATAAATCATTTGTTGTAATAGTTTATTAGGATGGGTATAAATCACAACCCATGGATCATATCCATAACCCATGGTATTGACCCATACTCACTTGACTAGATACATTGTACTCATTAGATACATTGTATCCAAAAGAATACCAATGGACCAACCCATAACCCATAACCAAAAACCCCATGGGCAAAGAGGAGCGTCCCACGGATCCCTAGAATTACACTAGACGGATCCCTTGTGGGAGGGATACGTGGGATCCGGAGAACAGTGGCAAGTTTTGCCTATAAATAGAGAGCTATTTCTCCATTCTAACTCACCCCTCTTCTTACTAATTCTCTCATATACTCTCATTCTCTTCTAACAAAAGATCACTTGATCTAGAGAGTACTTCTTTCTTTCTTTCTTTAGTGATTCTCATATAGGTCCTTCTCTAAGGCGAGATCACGAGCATTCTACAAGTCATCCAAGCAAAGGGTCCTTGATTGATTTGTTCCTCCACAAGATTTCTGTAGCAAAGATCTTGTATTTGATATTTCACATATTTGTTGTATAATAGTCTTGTTGGTTTGGTCCACCGTGTTACGGACTCGGTATTTAGCTTTGTACTGGAAAAAGGTGTAAGCAACGTTGTGAAGGCTTCTCCGCCAAGTTGAATGAGTTTGTTGACATTGTGCTTGAACTCTCGAGTAGGTGACTCTGGGAGTGGAGTAGGGCAAGGAAGGTGTCCTTGTAGCCGAACCACTATAAATCGGTTGTGTCATTTCTATCCATTGCTTTACTTTATTTACTTGCTTTATCATTAGATCTATACTTTCTCTACATCCATACAATTTCACATAATATCGAATCTAAAGTTTTTGAAACTAACTTAAAATTGGCAAAACTATTCAACCCCCCCTTCTAGTTTTCCACAGACACAAGTGCACTAAACTATTATAGATTGCCTAAGTTATGAGCCCTTAATTATGTAGTAAGCATGAATGTTGTGAATAGATATATTGGGATTGAACTCCCCCGTCTGGGTGGTTTCCCCACTTGACTGGTATGTCAAACGGACGCATTATCATTTGAGGAACTTTGGGTGTCCTAGGTGGACATCTACCATAAACTTTGGGTGTCCTAGGAGGACATCTACCAGAAACTAGAAACAAGAAAACTTATCGCTTTGGTGTCAGGAACTTAGGGCAATAGTAACACTTTTTATATATGACATTGTATTTGTTATAATGGTCATATACACTTATTTCTTGTGGTCCGCACTTAATATTTACATATATCACCATGAATTTATATTTGGACCTAAGATGTTACAAGTCTTGTATGGGCAGGATTTGTAATAGGATTAGGTTGACATACACATGTCATGCGGATTTACTTAAAAGGGTTTTCATCTTATTTACAATAAACCTATGAAGTCACCAACCTTTGTATTGACACTTTTAGCATGTATTTTCTCAGGTTCGTAATGCATTGCATTGGCTTGGAGAATTTGAGTCGCATGGCATGTTTTGAAAACTGGGATGCATTATATTCACCATTCGATATTATTTTTGATAAACATTTTATGTAATCTTTTACTTTGGGTCCTTTTGTTATAACTTTGATTTCATTATCGAATGGTAACTTTTAAAAACGTCTCATTTAGAGTTTGTTTTCTATAACTTGTACTTTGTGCTATGAAGTAACAGCCTAGTGACACTAGTTTTCGCTGCGAGTTTTTGGGGGTGTTACATGAGTGGACCAAGATCTTTAATGTTGAACTTCTTATCAAGGCTGTGTTTGATTTGTTGTATGCGAGTTTTGTCATATCCATCAATCAATATATGTCATCAAGATAGACCAAGGGAGTGATAAACTTGAGACCTTATTGAAGAGTGAAGAGGAAAGTATCAACATAATTCTGCTTGAATCCCGGTGAGATGAGAAAAATGGTGAGTTTCTCAAACCATTGCATGTTTACCTACTTCAAACCATAGAGTAACTTTCTGAGTTTCCAGACAGTGTTAGGAGGGAGTGTTTGTGAGTAGCCTTGTGGGACTTCCATGTAGACATCCTCATTGAGGTCACCATGTAGGAATGCATTATTGACATCTAACTGTTCAATTATCGATTCATGATGCATTGTAATAGCTAGAAGTGTCCTTATTGTGGCCATCTTATCAACTTGTGCAAAAGTTATTTTGTAGTCCACTCGTTTTTTTTAGTGAAACCCTTTTACTAACAATGTTGCTTTATACCTTTCTATGCTCCCATCAGCATGACATTTGGGTCTATAGACCCATTTGCATCCAATTGGATTTTTCTAATATGGGAAGACTGTGAGATCCCAAGTATTATTCTTTATTAATGCTTCTATTTCCTTATTTATTGCTTGAATCCATTTTATGTTCTTAAATGCTTGATGGAACGTTGTTGGTTCAGTTGTTTTATCAATGTCATTGAGGAAATGAAGTGATCCAGTACACAAATTTAAATAACTAAAGTAGCGTGAATGATGGTCTTTGGGACTGTTGACACTTTGTATGGTAGATTTGGGAAGTTGATAGTGGTATTATTTAACTTTTGATGGTACATGTTTGGTTCTGATGGATGTTCTTGGTGCTGGTTGTGGTGATGTGGGAGCATAATTATGTTGGATGTTTTGGTTTTGAGGTGGAGATGAGGACTATAATGGTTGGCTTGATTCAGTTGGTGAGTTTTGAATTGGTGTTTGTGTATTGTTAGATGTATTTGGGATGCTTGGATCCATGGTTTTTGGATCAACTGTAATAGGAGTGTTTGAGTTAGCAAAGTTAGGGGTGTTTGGGTTAATAAAGTTGGGAGTGTTTATGTGTGCAAAGTTAGGGGTGTTTGGTGTAGGTGACTTAGTGGTGTTGTGTCGGTTATGTAGGGGAGTTGGTGTGATGAAATTTGGATAAATTGTTTATGTTTGAGGTGTTGATGAGTACGAGTTACTAGGTTTTGGTTTTAATGTGGAGAACGGAAATTTAGCTTCATCAAAGAGTATATTTGTGCTGGTGATGGTTTTCTAGAGTTTTACGGTCATATAGAGGATACCATTTTTGGTTATGTGGATAGCCTATTAGGATTGTTGGAGTAGCTCTCGAAAAGTCTAATTTTCTCGAAATGGTTCAAAGTTCTCGAAGTAGTTAATTTTCACGTAAGGTTGCAGGTTCTTGAAAAGTCTAAGTTTCTCGAAAGTCTAATGTTCTCGAAAATGCAAGGTTCTCAAAAGTGACTAATTTTCTCAAAATTTGAGCTTTTCTGAATGTATAGTTCCTTGCCTATTAAAGTCAAAATTTACTCGAAAATTACAAAAATTCTTATAATCTAGGTATTTCTTGAACCCACGTATCAATGGCAGTGGAATCTCAACTAAACTTAAGTTCTCGAAAGTCCACGTAAGTTTACTCAAAAGTTTTCTCGTAATTCCTAAGGTTCTCGAAATGTCGCGTCACATAGGTAGTAGAGTCTCAATGATCAAGTACTACCACGTCATTTTCGAATAATTTCGAAAAATTTTGAATACTTTTGAAGATGCCAATTTTTCGAGAAAAAATCTGCTAACTTTTCTTCTCGAAAACACTTAAAAATCACTGCTTTTGTGTACGTTTTTTCGATTTGTTTAGATGGATGACTAGGTAATCACTAAAACTATTATAAAAATCAAACCTTTATCTATTTACCTATGAATGTAAGATTTAATCTATGAAAGTTCTCGAAACAATACCCGGTTTTGTACTACCTTCGAAAACCTATCTAAACCCGAAACTAACCTAATAACTAACCAATAACTATCATATGGCTTTGATTCCAATCGTAGGTACCCAAATACTAACCTACACAAGCTTCAACCATGGCTAGAATCATAGAAATAAAGAGAAAGAGAGGCGTTAGGGTTTATAAAGAGAGAGAGAGAGAGAGATGGTGGTGATAACTTGTATTGTAAAACACACACTTACACACTTCTCACAAGTCACACACACCGCAAAAATGAGAGCATTTGTGTGTTATATACTTCACACGCCACATATGTGGCTTGGGTTTTTGTTTAGACTTAGGTTATTACATGTTATAGGCTATTTTGACTAGACTTAGTGCCTATTAGCTTATTCAAGTCCCTTAAGCTCGATACTAGACTATTACATTTTCTATCAGAATGTACAAGGTTCCTAGTAGTAGAATGACCATAATTTCATGATCCTAATAGCCATCTAGTTAGATCTTCGTTTGTGTGACCAAACTACATACCATAATCTAACAGGATTCAAATATGACACTATAACCATAAAACTCATGTTTAAAACCAATCACAGATAGATATAAACCCGCATAAGTGGCTCCGATACCACTGATGGAAAACGTAGGTATTAATTTAAAAAATTTCATAACAGTTATTATAAATCATGCAGCGGAAGATATAAAAACCTACAACAGTTTTTCACGAGCCAGCGGTCCAGATACATTTTATAGCTAATCAAATTAAAACAATAATTGCCTACCTGTTTGTTTGCATTGGGAGATCAACACAGATCATAGAACATAAAGCAAGGTTGCAGCAGCGTGCTAGTAGTCAATCCAAGAAACAACGGCAACACAATGATCAAATCAATAACACATGAACAAAACTGGTTTGTTAATACAAATAAGCCGTAAAAACGTTTATTTATATTTTACGATCTTCTAATGTTTTGTCGATAACAAATGTAAAATCATTTTAACGAAACAAATAAAATACGTAAATAGTTTGAGCCAATAGTTTTCTAACACACTTACGTTTTCACATAAAATACTAAAACAAGTATAAGTGATTTTATGATTTAGTAATACATATGTAGAACAACTAGTGTTTACATATTGGGCAAATATATACATAACTAGTATGTATTATAAATGGGTAAAAACTACAACCAATGGTATTGACCCATACCCATTTGACTAGATGCATTGCATCTATTTGGTACATTGTATCTAATGAAATAACCATGGATCAACCCATAACCCATGACCCATAACCAAAATACCCATGGGCAAAGAGGATCGTCCCACGGATCCCTAACATTACACTAGACGGATCCCTTGAGGGTGGGATCCGTGGGATCCATGGAACAGTAGTTGTTTCTCCTCTATAAATAGTGAGCCATTTCTTCCTTTTGGGTTGCCACTCTTACACATACTTTCCCCAAGTATTGTAACTCTCTAACCACTGATCCTAAGGGATCTTTCTATGTAGTTTGTCTTTTATTTTTGTGTGATTCTCTAGGTTCCTCTTAAAGGCGAGATCACCACTTCTTAAAGTCGAGCAAGCTCAAGTCCATGAGTTGCCATGCTTCGTCATCATCAAGACTACTGAGGTTCTCTTGTTGATAATCCTTTCTTCCTCCATAGAAGTGTTGTGTCGAAGGCATTAGTGAAGGATGCCGAAAGAGTCAAGACGAAAGCATTAGTGAAAGGTGCTTAACGTCCGTGTCAAAAGCATTAGTGAAGAATGCTAAAGGTGTCAAGACGAAGGCATTAGTGAAAGGTGCCAAGCGTTTGTGTCAAGGGCATTGGTGAAAGATGTCTAGAAATCAAATCAAGTGGTATTAGTAAAGAATGCCAAGGTCGTATAATCGATGAGGTGCATCGTTATACAAAAAGTGATAGTTTGTTTCCAAGGATGTTGATATCCTTGATGGTGTTGTAATAAGGAGTGGGTCTCCTTTGGGATAAAGTGTTGTGTAGTGTTGGGTAGTAGTTCCTCCATTATAATGGAACTCGGTACTTAGTCTAGTATCGGATAATGGGTAGGCGACATTGTGGTAGGTGTGGTTCACCTTAGTGAAAGAACCCGATGGTTAGCCTAGTACCGGAAAAAGAGTAGGCGACGTTGTGATGGCTTCTCCGCCATAAGGAGTTGGTGTCGTGTAGTGATTACAAACTCTCGAGTAGGTGACTCGGGGAGTGGAGTAGGGCAAAGAAGGTGTCCTTGTAGCCGAACCACTATAAATACTCATCTCGTGGTTATGGCTTCTTACTCTTTATCTTTCATTACACTTTTTATATATCTATCTATCAACGTCCAACATACACATCTAAATAGATTGACATAAGTCGATCTAAATATTTTAAAACGAAGTTTTTATTGGTAAAACTATTCAACCCTCCTTCTAGTTTTCCACAATTGGCATCAGAGCTTCGTTACCAAGTTTCTTAGAGTATGTTGTACTTTAAAAACTTGATACGATCCGTGTATGTTTGAAAACTACAAAGAAGGATTTTTTTTAAGTCATGTTTTAAAATCATTATAGTGTTAGTGTTGGACAATGATAGAATAGTCTAATATTTTCCTTGTTAAGAATTCACCATACTTGGATTTGGGCATACCAAGAAGATCATGAAGAAACTATCTAAATATTTCTTTTCGTAAAAAGAATGTTTAGCATTTTTTTCCTCATACATGGATCTGGAGATTCCAAGAAGATCACAAAGCATTTTCTCTAAATATTTCTTTCCTTAATAAGAATATTTAGCAAAGGTATGATCATTAATAAATCACATTTTTTTTATTAAAATCTTAGTTGTATGATTAATCTTTATTAGTAATTACTTAAGTAGTTATCTATATTAAAATCATCATCAAAAATAGTATTCTTCAATTGATAATCTGTAATAATGATATCTCGGTTATTCGATAGCCTCAATCATTATACATCACAAAAGGATTATTGACACTTCATCTATGTCAATGAATATCCATGTGAAATTTCTTATATTATGATAAAATGGGATTTTATCATAATCTTTGAAAAACCTCCCAAGAATTGTGACTAATTCATAAAAAGGGAATCACCTCAAATAGGATTAGTATTAAACCGTCAAAACCCCAAATCATAAGTTATAGAGCTTAAACCTCAAACTCTAGGCGTTTTAGAACTCCCAAACCAAAGTTATCAAGGAATGCTTAAACTGATTTTTGCTGTCATGTCGGATCCCTGAGCTTGAACTAGCCGGATCCCTAATGAGAGGTATCCGTGGGACCCATGCAACAGAAGACAGCATAAGTTAGTAATGATCACTGTGGAAGTTCCACAACCACTTTCCCTTCAAAGACTCACGAACAAAAACCCAATTACTGTTCACAGGAGCAATTTGATCATTTCCTTCAAGCATAACAATCTCTTGTGAAAGTATAATCTTTACTACATTGTTAATTTAATTCCTTGATTTCTAGGATTACAATTTCTTCATTTTTAGAAGTTGGGTTCAAATGGGTTTATCATAATTTGTTACCACATTGTTTTCTAAGATAATCCAAATCAAAGAATTAACATTGTTAATACAAATTAAACTCATTTCTTGAATTTAATAAAGATGATTTGAGCAAAATTGTGATCAAACCCTTTAGGCTACTATTCATAATTAACACCACATTGTGGTTGTGTTGTTTAGGAACAATCATGCCAAGTAACCGACAACAAGACTATCAAGATACTGCCCATTACATACCAATGTTCCATAGAAAAGATGGACTTAGCACGAAAGATAGGATAGTTTTCAAAATGCTCGAAAAGAGACTTTTTCATGAAGGTCGTGTAGTAGAACCATCATATCTTGCTAACACCGACATAAGACAAGTTTTTGGGACCATTGGCTTTGATTTTTTATTGGATATAAACGAACAAATTTGCCCGGTTTTCGTACTCGAGTTCTACAATACAATGAGGATAGTTACAAATTATGATGGGTCCATCTCAATTGTCTTCATCATAAATGAGCATGAGTACACCCTTTTCGCTTGTGGAGTTTGGAAGAATACTAAGGGTTCCATATTAAGGAGTTTTCATGTTTTCCAATGAGTGGTCTTTGGCGGAGATACACGATATGGTTGATCACCATGAAATCTACCACATGAGAATCCCGAAAGCAACCACGGTGAGGGACACCGTGTTCATGCCAAGAGCATTCCCATCGACGGTCACTAGGAATTCAAAAGTGATCTATAGGGATTCTTTCCAAATGGAGCTCTCCGAGATGTATGCCTTGTATAGGAAATGGGAAGTTGTGGTGAGGGAAAATGTGTTGTGCTTAGGAGTGAACAAGGATCACCCAAATGCATGCCTAAGTTTCATGATCTATTGCCTAGTGACCGAGACTTGCTTCAAGCTTGCATACTACATGATTAAGAGAATGGCAAGTGTAAAAATCATGGACAAAATGGTGCTCACGTACGCAATGCTCCTAACCCGTCTTGCAACATTCATCTTTGCATTAGATCCTTCTCTATACTCCTATGATCATAGCTTTTGCAGCAAAGTTATGGTGTCATTGACCGAGGGTAGAACTACAAGGTTTATGGTGGAAGGCAAAAGGCCTCACCCACCCACGGATTCCTCGGATGAACGGGAGAGGCAAAGAGAAGGTGAAGGTAGTAGCAACCCACTCGGAAATACCGATCTTGACCCCTTGGATTACATCAATCAATTGCCGGACATTCCTAGCCCATCACAAGAATGACAACAAACCAAGGGAATCTTCAAGTGCTTCGCCAACTTCTTGAAGAAAAAGAACTAGAGATGGTGTGATAAAGAGTGGAGGAGGGGTGAAGACGGGGAGTGGTGGAGAAGTAAGGTAAGGTCATAGGACCTTAATTTGTGAAAACAATTTGAAACAATGGGTTGTAACATCTAAACGATACTTATGTAGAGTAGGATGTAGTATGTAGCTATTGCCATAACGTGGCATTGAACAATCTTAACTTAGGAACGTGTAGGATGAGATTTTGCGACTTCTTGAAATCATTCAAGTAGTCGTCGTCCCTCATCTTTAGGTACCTTTAAGTTCCCCCACACTTGCTATGCGTTATACTTGATGTGTTCTTGCATTTAGTTCTTGTAGAAACAACTAGGATAAGCCTTTGCTAAGAGTGCAAAATTGCACATTTGCTGAAAGCCTTCTGATCTGCGGTAGGCGGATCCCAGCGTTATAATTAGCCGGATCCCTCCCAAAAGGGAACCGTGGGATCCGTGACTGCAGATGAGGAATACAGACTTCCTTACATAAAAAACAGCTCACTAGATCACCTCACACTAGTCAAACATAAGACCTTAGAACCAACTAAGTCTTCCTCAAACATTTGAAAGCTTCACACTCACCCATAGCTTTTCTAGGACATATTTCAAAGTGTTTTTGATTTATCAATTCATCAAAACTCACCATCTTTCTGCTCCAACGCTCACACATTATTCCTCACATCTCAATACACTTAGTTCGATATTTCTATCAATTTTAGCAAATTGATTTTAGTCATCCTTTACTCTAAAATAGGCTTGAAACTAGTTTTTTATTTTTCCTTATTTTTCAAGATTTTATCAATTTTCTCTTGAGCTATCATCTAACTTCTAGGACTAATTACCACCATGTTTTCATTTCAAATCAAATGGTATCCTTCTCAAGCACTTAGTTAGACTATCTAAAATCCACTTTTCTACCCAAAACCATCATTAAGCATCCTCACTCCTTATAGTTGAGCAGTTAAGACATCCACCACTCAAGTCATCAAAGGAAAGTTAAAACCTCAAAATACATAGGCACTAGACATTACAAAAAGCATAATCTTTTCATCACACTTTTATCTGACAGACGGATACCTGGTTTATAACCAGACGAATCCCTGGTGAGAGGGATCTGTGGGATCCGTGTCTGTAGAAAGACTGTAATCAGCTTTCCTCTTCAAATCTAAGCCACCTTTTGGTTATCTAACCACTTTTAGTTATCATTTAATGTTCTCCTAGAGCTGAACAATATCTTTGTGCATGCTTAATCCTACTAGTGGCCAAGAATTTAATTCCCTAATTCAAAATCATCCTTTATAAACCAAACACTCTTGAGGTTAAGTCATCACTCTTACCTAGCTCTCAAAAATCAGCAATTAGAAGCTCATATTGCATCCTCACCATCACCATGAATAAAGCACTTAGCAACAACTCTTCAACCAAAGGTTCATCCAAAAGGAATGGTTATATGATTCATGAGATTTCATCCACCGAATCATCTCCCGTAAGAGATAACAATGCTAGAATCACACCTCAACAAACCCATTCAACAATTGCTAAGAAAACCGCAAGAATTAGCATTAAACCTTTTGGATTAGAAAAGGGTTCATCTTGTTCAAAACCAAACATAGCTAGCTCTAGCAAACCATCTAAGCCTTCATTCATAGAGCATGGACTAAAATCTTTCACCGAGCCTATCTCTCACCCAAATCTTTATTCATTAGAGCATTCACCACCAAGAACCTCCCAATCACCAACTTTCTCGCTAAATAGGGAACCACCTACAACACCATCAAGTCCATCATTGGAGACAAGAAACCACCAAGGACTTGATCATATGGAGGAATTTCCATTACCACCACCCTCATTTTTAGTAGAACCTCATTCTACATCTTTCAATGAAATCCCACCATCATTCGTAGAGTCTCCTCAAAACATCCAATTTCCTCCCGTTCCAAATCAAGATAATAATTGCTCAAATTGTCTAATCACCCAAGGACTTGTTCAAGAAGTACGAAATGAGTTACATTTCATGTTTAATCATCTTCTTGAAAGATTGGACCAAATCAACAAGTTTACTCATCCTTAGACTCAAACACATTGTTGCTTCGTAAGTTTAGGTCACCCATTAGTATTAAAGTGGAATATGTATTACATGGCTAAATCATTCTCTTAGTTTTAGAGATTTGTTGATTATCTCTTTGTTTTATTGAATGATAACTTATTTGCTATATTGCTTTGAGAATATGTTTGTTGTTTGTATACATATCTCACTCTCATATTAGCATTGTTTGGTATATCACCATTGCTGAAAATCTGTCACCAGACAGACGGATCCCTGGAAATTGCCTAAATGGATCCCTCAAAGGAGGGAACCGTGGGATCCGAGCAACAGAAGAACAAAATTCTACGAACTTGAGTCTTATTTGCAGGAAATTATGCACTATATACTTGTTTTCTAACCTTTATTTTGTAGATTTTCAAAATACACATGAAGACTTTGACACCTCAAGCTAGGGGGGGCTTTGTGTCAAACCATACATTGCAAAACTATTTGCAATATAATCCTTATTTGGATTACATTTCATGGCATCCCATTGCAAAGTTGCAATCTTCAAGGGGGAGCATCTTCGTCACAAAGACGAAATCATTTGCAAACAAAGTTGCAATGCATTAGCTTATAAGTTTTTATTTACTTGACGCCTTCACAAAGGGATGGACTCGTCATGGGGGAGTTAAGACGAGAACCATTCCCGTCACTTGCTCTGTTTACATTTTTTCTCTTTTTACATGTTTTTCTTAAAACAATATGTTAGTTTCTTTTCGACGCTATTTTTTGTTTCGACAAAAAGGGGGAGAAGAGAGTAAAAACTCCAATTCGAACTTTTACGAATTTTAGTTTTCTCCTTAAAATAATTTTATGTTTTGTCATCAACACAAAGGGGGAGATTGTTAATACAAATAATCCGTAAAAACGTTTATTTATATTTTACGATCTTCTAATGTTTTGTCGATAACAAACGTAAAATTATTTTAACGAAACAAATAAAATACGTAAATAGTTTGAGCCAATAGTTTTCTAACACACTTACGTTTTCACATAAAACACTAAAACAAGTATAAGTGATTTTATGATTTAGTAATACATATGTACAACAATTAGTGTTTACATATTGGGCAAATATATACATAACTAGTATGTATTATAAATGGGTAAAAACTACAACCCATGGTATTGACCCATACCCATTTGACTAGATGCATTGCATCTATTTGGTACATTGTATCTAATGAAATAACCATAGATCAACCCATAACCCATGACCCATGACTCATAACCAAAATACCCATGGGCAAAGAGGAGCGTCCCACGTATCCCTAACATTACACTAGATGGATCCCTTGAGGGTGGGATCCGTGGGATCTGTGGAACAGTAGTTATTTCTCCTCTATAAATAGTGAGCCATTTCTTTTTTTGGGCTGCCACTCTCACACATACTTTCCCCAAGTATAGTAACTCTCTAACCACTGATCCTAAGGGATCTTTCTATGTAGTTTGTCTTTTGTTTTTGTGTGATTCTCTAGGTTCCTCTTAAAGGTGAGATCACTACTTTTTAAAGTCGAGCAAGCTCAAGTCCATGAGTTGCCATGCTTCGTCATCATCAAGACTACTGAGGTTCTCTTGTTGATAATTCTTTCTTCCTCCATAGAAGTGTTGTGTCGAAGGCATTAGTGAAGGATGCCGAAAGAGTCAAGACGAAAGCATTAGTGAAAGGTGCTTAACGTCCGTGTCAAAAGCATTAGTGAAGAATGCTAAAGATGTCAAGACGAAGGCATTAGTGAAAGGTGTCAAGCTTTTGTGTCAAGGGCATTGGTGAAAGATGTCTAGGAATCAAATCAAGTGGTATTAGTGAAGAATTTCAAGGTCGTATAATCGATGAGGTGCATCGTTATACAAATAGTGATAATTTGTTTCCAAGGATGTTGATATCCTTGATGGTGTTGTAATAAAGAGTGGGTCTCCTTTGGGATTAGGTGTTGTGTAGTGTTGGGTAGTAGTTCCTCTATTATAATGGAACTCGGTACTTAGCCTAGTACCGGATAAAGGGTAGGCGACGTTGTGGTAGGTGTGGTTCACCTTGGTGAAAGAACCCGGTGGTTAGCCTAGTACCGGAAAAAGAGTAGGCGACGTTGTGAAGGCTTCTCCGCCATAAGGAGTTGGTGTCGTGTAGTGATTACGAACTCTCGAGTAGGTGACTCGGGGAGTGGAGTAGGGCAAGGAAGGTGTCCTTGTAGCCGAACCACTATAAATACTCGTGTCGTGTTTATATGCTTCTTACTTTTTATCTTTCATTACACTCTTTATATATCTATCTATCAACGTCCAACATATACATCTAAATAGATTGACATAAGTCAATCTAAATATTTTAAAACGAAGTTTTATTGGTAAAACTATTCAACCCCCCTTCTAGTTTTCCACATGGTTCGTGTGTTTGGGTGTTCGGCCGTACGAAGCAGATAGGGGAAGGAGGAAGGGTTTTACTGATTTTGTGAATCTCTCCAAATGAATTATTATCTCATTATATTTATAAGGTTTATTGAATGATTACCGAATTCTAATTAAGATAACTACCAAATATAAATATAAGATAATTACTAGATTTAAAAAGATACTTATCCTTGTAATCAAGCCAAGCAACTAAGCCTAGCCCGGTCCACCACTATGATGACCGACCGTACGTCTTATGTGGGCCCCACATGGGTCACACCCAATCTTGGGCTTTTGATACAATCCCTCTTTAACTTAACTAATTCATTTAATTAGTTCCAACTCTCTTTCGTTTAATAAATCCTTTATATATTTACAATACATATATAAAACTACAATCTTGAACTATTATGTATGGCCTCAATATATCGTATATTAATGGCAATTTTTAATTCTGATTATATCAAGTACATAATCCTACAACAATAAGCACAAAAAATCCCTTCTCTAAAGTTGTTAATTCTCTCATTTGGAGTGTTTGTTGTTGAGTTATTGGGTTGATTGTTCTTGTGAGGTGGTGTGTAGGTGTTTTTGTAAGTGTTTAGTGCAATTGGAGTTCTAGAGGGGTTTTTGGGTGATTCTATATGCTTCTATTCCTGTCTTAGCATGTTGTATGCTTTCGCCACAATAGGTAAAGGTTGCATTAGCAGAATTTGTACCCTAATGCTGGTGTAACAGTCATCTAAACCCATGAGAAACTGAATTAGCATCTTTCTTTGTTCCCTCTCACCATTTTCTTTCCCATTTCACAGACACACTTACATGTACATGCATACGGTGCCTCAATTGCATCTAACTCATCCCACAGACCTTTAAGCTTGTGATAATACACTTTTACTGTTCAGTTTAAATGCTTAAGCTCAACAATTTCATTTGCTATTTAGTAAATCCTATGCCCATCGAATTGAGAGTAGTTCTGATAACATCAAATAGCCATGACTTTTAAGTGTTAATTTCCCCTAATTATGCACATATTTTATGTCATTTATGCGGATATATACTCTTATTCCTTTATATTTCGTTTCCAGGTAAAATATGAGCATTGGAGCTTAGAGACGCGGATTTAGAGATTTTCCTAACAGTTTTATCTTAGTATGCTATTAAGGAAGAAGCCACGTTGTAACTCATATTCTCAATTACGACGTAGCTGGGATTTTGTCACAGAAGACCAACTCAATTGTAGTTACGGTGTAAATCTCAACTCAAGTTACGCCTTAGCCATCTAGGTCATGAAGAATTTTGCGCCTCCGTCAACTACGCCGTAACATCCTCACAAACAATACGATGTAACAACCTTCTGTTTAGAAGATATTAAAGATACGGCGTAGCTTTCTACTAAAATACGGCGAAGCTACTGTTACAACGTAACTATTCCAAAGGTTATGTTGTAGTCACCTTTGCGAGCTTTCTGTTTTGAAGAAACTGAAGTTATGGCGTAACTCTCAACTTTGGTTACGCTGTAACTATGATCGGGCCTATAAATACAAACCCTAAATTATGCATTTTACATCATTCACTCGCAACACAAAGGCAGAGAACGTGAAGAGGGTTCCAAGGGCAGATAATACCAAGCATACGGAGCCATCTCCAAAGGAGGAATTACACCATATCGATAAACTTTAGCGATTACTACTATCTTTCACTTTAATTCATGTCTTTCATTATGTTAAACATTGAATCTTTTGTGTCTTTTAATATAACAACCCGTAAATTTTCGGATTATTATAATAATATTTATTACGTCAGAAAATTCAAATCGGCTATTTTATGACAGTTGTCAAATCTAAAAACGAGAGGTTATCTCGTGAATTTAGGCACCGAACGCATACGACACCAAATTAGTAACGGAAAACAGTTATAATCAAATTCCTACGTAATAATGATCGCATAATATTATGTTTGCAAAAACGTTTCTAAAAGTATAATTTTTATATTTTTCGAGTACCGGGAAGGTACGTTTACTCAAGGATTCGAAAAAACACGGGGTACAGTTTATACAGTATTTAATAATAAAAACAAAATACAATCTACCTATCCTAATCCTAGCCACTCACACCGCCCCATTCCTGTCTCCTTTTTCTCCTTTTATGCGTTTCTTTCCAAGAACCAGGAACAAAAATATTCATGTTCCCTTTCCTCTTCAATCAACCATGATCCATCATGTCAATCTCAGTACTCTAGAAAAGTCACGAGCATGTTGATAATCGGCTTAACGTTAACTTTCGGTTAAGTCCCCAGCTTATTCGGCTTATTCTAGAATCCTCATCTTTTTTTTCCTAACTCTTTGAGTCTTTAGGCAGCCTATGGTTTAGCCTATCTCTATAGTTTATTTCTTGGGTTTTCATAATTCATTTCAGCCATAGTAAAATCCCACCCGAGGGTGAGTGTTGTGTAAATTTTTTTGTTGCCTCGAACTATCATAAACCCATAAGGGTATTGAGTTGTAGATGGCTCTCGGCTCAAATACGACACTCACGTAGAGTGTTTGTATCTGTCTTGACATGGAGTAGGATTTAGTAAATTGTTAAGTGTTGTGTGAATGTCTTTCGGTAATATGAAAACTATAATGAAGGTTGAGTTTTGTTAGCTAATTTAGCCAAGAAAAACCACCACAAGGGTGCTTGGTTTTCTCTTTATTCTGCTATTAAGCAGCTCCAAATAAGGTGCATTTGAGCAAATTATTCAGCCCATAAAGGGTGGGTTTTGTTCGCTGATTTTTAGCGCAAAAAGAGTACATTACCTGCTGATTTTCAGCTCCTAAATGAGTGTATTTGCTGATGATTTTCAGCCCCTAAAGGGGTGTGTTTTGAATCTGTTATTCAGCCCCTCAATGGCTACGTTTTCTGCACCAACTGGTGCGTTTGGTTGGCTGAAATTCTTGCACCAACAGGTGCGTTTGGGTTACTAAATTTCTGCACCAGCAGGTGCGTTTGGATTTTTGATGATTTTCTGCAAACGAGTGCATTTGGTTTTGTTGTTTTCAGCCACCAAAGGGCGTCTGATTTGCTAAATTAATGGGGCAAGCCCACCATCCATTTCTTTCATCTTTGGGTTGGTTCATTTGGGCCGAAGCCTATTCATAAGGTTATGCCCATTTCCCACTTTTGGGGCCACAGCCCACTCCAAAAATCATGGGTTACCTCATGGCTAAATTACTTCGGTTCATCTTGCGGCTAAATCCCGAGTCGTTTAACTCATTTTAATTTCCGACTTGTTCAACTCATGGGAACTCGACACATTTTCCCAACATATGCAAAATTCATAACTCGTCATTAAAAAATAAAAAAACTTATAATCAAAATTTAATATGTTACACCATGAGTTTAGTCAAATTGAATAATGAAATGGGAATAATAAATAAAACTTGAAAAACCGAGTTATTAAATTAAATGAGTTTTACACCTACACTATAGAATTATATTTTTGTATCACTTATTATACTCCTAAATCAAATTATTGGAAACATAAGCCCATATTTTCGGTATAACTCAAATGGAAGTTTTTATATTCAAAAATTTATTAAAAGTATAGAATTGGTAAACATTTACTTGCAATTATTTAATCTTAATAAGAAATACTTTTATGAAATTTTGACGATAGTCACCTAGGACAAAAAGGTTATACATCCGGGTCACGCCCAATTTTCTACAAATATAATATATACTTTCCATAACAATTTGAAATAATTATATCGACACTTACTTCATTTTGTAAGTACAAGCTTGATCATTTTGCTTAACCATTCTTTTAAAGTGTGTTCATTTATATAAATGACACATGAAATGTATATGGAAATTTACTAATGTATACAAGTTATATTGTACATAAATTTTTTAGTAGCAACATAAATATAGATATAAATATATATACTTTCTTCATGATATCCACTTAATCCGATAATGTCCCAATATATGTACTACCCTTCGTACATCACCATTTGGTTATCATCAAGCCAAGGTCTCGTTCACTTTTAATATTCTTCCGTGTATTATCATTTGGTCATCATTAAACCAAAGTCGTAATTCCTTCTTTGAGATTCCTTCCATGTCATACCCTCATAAGCCGAAACCCAGCCAAATCTTTGCAAACTGTTTTTGATGCCGCATAAGCAACAACAACAATACAAACATTTAAAAATTTACAAAGTTAGTTAAACTTTATCGAGTCTTAAACATGAATTAAAGACTAAATTGCCGTACTAAATTAGGTTGCGTGTCGGAGCCGTGCACTACTACTAATTGATTTAATTTCACTTCGGACTACTAATTGCCAAGGTGAGTTTCATAGCCTCTGCTTTTACTTGTTTTCATAACTGTTTTGGGGGAGAATACATGCTCGTTTTTACTTAAACTAAATGTTGATTTTACCTGAACAAGTGAATTGTTTACAAAAACTATGTTGAATGACTGAATGTAATATGTGCTTACTTGCCAATTACTTGATTACTTAAATGCATTCTAGTGTAAAGTTAAAGCTTGCTTTTACATATGGACACAAGTACTTGAAACTGTTATGCCTGCATGACCGAGTGAACTGGTCACATGACCGATTGAACTGGTCGCATTTGTTATGTACCTACATGACCGAATGAGTGGGTCACATTGCCGAGTGAACTGGTAACATGACCGAATGAACTGGTCACATAATGAAATGAATTAAATACTAAATCTTGTGGTCCATAAAACTTTTACAACTAAAATCTATGAACTCACCAACCTTGTGTTGACACTTTTTAGCATGTATTTTTAGGTTTTGAGGTGATAGTTTATCTTTGGAGGCGCAAGGCAACGGCATGGCATGGTCATAGACGACTCTGATTTATGTATTAGGACCACATTTTGATAATGGGCCATTTTCCGCACTTAATCAATAATGTAAACAATGTTCTCAAGAATGAATAAAAGTTCTTTATGAAAATCAGTTATTCTATGTTTATGTTGTTATATCAATTTAGTATCACTCCAATACTTGTGTGCTTCCGCTGAGCCATTTTGGGGGTGTTACATTTAATATGATCGGCTAAGTACCCTTGGTGCTAGCCTAGTTATGATTCCTTGATTGTATTGTTTGGGTTTTCATACTTCTATAATTGTTTCTAGTGTATGCATGCATAGTTCGATGGTAGTCACCTCAACTTCGGTAGTTTTGAAGTGCGGTCGTATCTAATTGCTTAGAAGAATTGACTAACTAACCCTAAGTAAGTAGGTAGAGAAGGGGCTGGTAAGAATTGACCAATTGACTACATTTCCCTCTTGTGTGAATTGACCAAAGGATCACTATTCGGATGGATGAACTTAAGAAGTTAGGGATGTGTGTTTAAGATGCTAGCGCCCGGGCACACATTGTTTCGAATCTTGCATGTAGGGTACTTAATGACTTGGCTTAGATTTCTTGAGACCCTCGACTCCCCAAAGGGTTGGCCTTTGACGTCGGGTAGGAACCTTTGTTGATAGGTTATGACGAATTGACCAAATGATGTCATAGCGACTTAAACCCCCACTTGAATCAATAGGACGTAATTAGAAAACATAGACATTACATGATTGGATGAATAATTAGGTTAGCACACTTTCTCACCATTGTTCACAACCTTTATTTTATTTGCGCATTTCATTTCTTGTCTTTAGTTTAATTAATCATTTCAATCAATTAATCTCTTAAAAATAGTGACACTTAGACTTAATAGGATCCTCATCTACATAGCTCTTGGAAACGACCTCAGGCTTTACCACCTTCTATACTATTCACGATCGGGTTCACTGCTCGTTAGTGCAATAGGTAGACCTTAGGTAGACGAGACTTAGAAATATTAAATCCTGGTCGGAAAACCTGCATCAAGTGCTCATGTAATTAATTCCACGATGCAAATGCAGAATTGACATAGGTGAGATGATTACCAATTTGCTTAGACACAGTGTTCAAGATTCATGAAATAAGCATATCATTAGCTCTTTCCCAATAGGCTCTGAGATGTGATGACATAGAAGGTTCTTCAAACTCATCATCAATTAACTTCAACTTATTCTTAGCATTCAAAGCAATTAGCATTGATCTTTTCCATGTTCCATAGTTCTCTGAACCATTGAGCTTCTTTGAGATGAGTAGTAGCCAAGATGATCATTTGAGTGAAAGTACAATATATGATGTGGTGAATTGACATCATCATTTGATGATAAAGATGATGATGTATTTCGGGAACCAGTATCTGTTAGTGTCATTGGTGTTCAAGAAATAAGTTTGATGAGTGAAAAATTGGTTGTTTTGATGTATTGAAGATGTAATTCGAAGCTTTATTAATGGTGGATAACAAACCTGTTATTTGTACGAATTCTGTGTTGTGACTGATCTTGAATTAAATTTGATTTGATAAATGGTGATTGTTAATGGATTGTTTTGGTTGATTATGGTGGTCATCAGTTGTACGAGTGATGGTTTTGTTGGAATCATTCCTAAACTACTTCTCAAGTGTTAGTAATCTATGTATAATAGTTAGCTTAATTAGGCTTTTAACTTAGTATTAATGGCAAGACTTATGTAGAAAGCCCATAAGCCTTGGCCCAAGCCCAATAAGAAAAGGAAGGGAACTAGTGTGTTGCTCTAGTTTCTTCCCCTATAAATAATCTTGTAAACTCCCATTTGGGAGTTAGTTGTTCACTTTTATATTACACTTATGCTTATCCTTTCTATTTCATATTAACGTGTGTGTGTAAAGTGTTCATCCGATCTTTCTTATCTATATTTCTAACATATTGATGCTTGTGTTACAACATGGTGACCTAACAGTGGTATCATTCGCCAAATAGTTGGGTGAAACGGTTTTGTTTTTGAAGTCTTAGTATCTATGCGTAAGTTTCGGTTTATGCACATTCAAACGCTTAAAAGCTTTAATTTTTACACTTTAAAACTCAAGATTCTTGTACTTTAAAGGTTATTTGGTGATAAAGTTTAAGTTTTTGGCATAAAGTTTGAAACTTTACGTGTGTTTCATTGTTTTTTAACTTGGTTTTATTCGTATAGCCATTTCTACGCGTCAGGTGAAAACAAGTTTTGAATCATCAAGTTTCACACTTTTGTGTTAGTTTGGTGATATTGAAGCTTTTTCATCATAAAAATCTGGTTTAGAAACACTTTTGGGCAGAAAAATCAGTTTTGACAAAGGTTGGTTCATCCTACGCATAGTAAAACCCTAGTTTTATTCGTAAGGATTCAAAGTCTACGCGTAAGCTCCTCAAGGTTTGATCTTCAGTACTATTGGTTTACTTAGTGTTTTCTTGCTTAGATAAGCCTGAAAACACTTCGACTTTGGATATCTTTTACACTGGTATAAGTGTAAAGGATTTTTGTGCAAAACCCTAGTTTTACGCATAAGCTAGACCTTACGCGTAGAATTCTTTACGCCTAAGTATCTTCTTACGCCTAAGCCTGTCTTACACATAAGCTAATCTTACGCATAAGGATTCTACTACTAAGCCTTTGGTTTACGCCTAAGCTAAGTGTTTCTCAAGTCTACGCGTAAGCTACTTCTACGCGTAAGCCATTCTTACGCGTAAGTTAGTGTTTTTACGCATAAGGAATTTTCTTTGCATAAGCTGGTTTTCTACGCATAAGGATAATTCATCAACAAAGTTTCATTTGACTACAAAGATCCATCATCAACACAACTTTCAAGATGTCTCAACCACCATACTCTAGCTACTTTCCACATATGTATCCTCAACAACAACAACTCTATCAACAACAACATCAATTTCAACAACAATTTCCTCAAGGAGCAATTCCACCACAAATGATTCAACCACCACCTAATCTACAAGTACAACCTTACACAAACTTTCAAAATCAGCATCCATCCAAGTATGCTATGAAGGAACCGTCTTGGTTTGCAAAGTTGTGTGAAGCTTTAAGTAGCCAACAATCCATTCATGAGGCTGGATCACTTGATAGACCTCCAATGCTCACTCCCGGAAACTACGATCAATGGGTGATAAGGTTCTTTAGGTTCTGTGATCTAAAGAAACCACTTGGTAAGTTCTTGAAGAAGGTCATCCTTGAAGGTTCATTACAGATGCCTATTATCACTGTACCCGGATATCCGAATGCTAATCCACCAAGAGATGATGTTACCAACGTTGCCAGTCTTGATCAACTTACTACTGACCAACTTCTACACATGGAAGCCGATGAACTTGCAATGCAATATATCCTTTTGGGTTTACCCAATCCGATACTTTGTAGTGTTGATGCTCAGAAGACTGCTAAAGCAATGCGGGAGCATATTCATCTTCTCATGGAAGGCACAGAACTCAATCAAGAGGATATGGAATCAAAAATCTACTTAGCATATGAACACTTCATGATTGAACCAGGGGAGACATTAGAGTCATATCATCATCGATTCTCAGACATCATCAACGACTTGGAAAAACATAACATCATTATGCCAAGAATTGTAGTCAACACTAAGTTCCTCAGTAGTCTTGGTCCTGATTGGGAAAAGTATGTTATTTTCATCCGTCAAGCGAAGAATCTTCATCATGCTACATACGGATTAGTGTATGACTATTTGAAGCCCCACCAAAAGGAAGTCGATAGAGAAAGAGTCGTCCGTGGAGCTCCTGTTTCCCCTTCACTTCCGGATAATCAAACTCTTGCATTATAGGCTCAAACATGTTATCCTCAATTTCCAACCTTGCAAACTGTATTCATCAATCCTCCACAACCAACTGCTACAATCACACCATAGTCACAACAACAATCTCAAGAAACTCAATTGGTTCCGTACAACAACAACAATGATCAAGCATTTTACAGTGAATCTAACGAGGATGCAGAAGCTTTCGATGCATTGCAACAAGGTTTTGTCATGATTGCTAGAGCCTTCGGCCGATATTCAAACAAATCCGACAATCGCATTCGTACCTCATCAAACACAAGGAATCAGGCTGTTGTTAACAATGGACGTGTTGAAGTTTAGAATCGTGGTAATGTTCGTCAGATGGGTAGTGGTCAAGGGTTTAATGCTAATGGAAGGAATAACATGGGTGCTCCACAACAACGAGCTCCAGTGGTTGATCAAGGAAATGCTCAGACTGGGGTTAATGGTCTTCGTTGTTATAACTGTAATGAAAAGGGTCATCTGGCTAATGCATGCCCAAAGCCGAGGACAAGAGGAATGGCTTATCACAAAGAGGATTTACTCTTGGCTCTCAAGGATGAAGATGGTGGAACTCTTACCAACAAGGAACAGAGCTTCATGGCAAATGCAGATTCAGATGATGACATGGATGACTTGCACGCTAATGCAGCTGTGATGTTAATGGCAAACATGCAAGAACTCTACATGAGTGACACAGGCCCAGTGTATGACACTGACGGCTTGTCTCAAGTACCGGATCAAACTATATTCATTACTGATCTAATATCTCCACCAACATCTGCATCCGACGAGGATCAGAGTGTTCAACTTGAGCCGTCTACATCTCATTCCGATGCTAATCAAATAGATCTCGTAGTTATATTTGACGATCAAGATGACCTTATGGTTAACACTGATAATCAAGTTGACTCCGTGGTTATCTTTGAGGATCTAAAAAATGATTATGTTGAGACTCACGTTGAACAAGCTGAACTTGTGTCTAATCCAGATATTGAGCTCATGACCTTACTTAAGGACCAAAAATCTCGAATGGAAAAATGTCTTGACATCAATAAGCAATTAAAGGATAAAAATGCACTGCTAACTAAGGATAATGAATGCTTAAAGTTTCAACTCAACATTTTTCAAACACAAGAAAAACGTGAAAAAGGTTTTGAAGTCGCTTTTGCCAAATCATACCAAAACGAAAAATCTTTGGAAAAACAGATATGTGATCTAGTTGCATCTAAGAATGCTTTGTTGTCTCAAATAGAACAACTGAAATATGATCATAAACAACAACTTAACGCTCTCACTTTGGAAACTCAAAAAGCCAAGTCTGAGTTGTTAACTTGTCAAAAACAGTCATGTAAGTACTAAAAGCACTCAAAGAAACGAATAGATGACTATCTTGACGAAATTGTCGACTTACAAAACAAAATCAAAGAGTTTCAAAATGTTGTTTATAAACATGGTGAATCAATCACAACTATTCAAAAGTTTACTTTTAAACCAAATCCAAATGGATATGGACCGAATCTTGCTGATTACAAACCTAAGTTTTCAAATAGAGCATTCAAACCAAATCCTCAAGTTTACAGTGCAGAACAAAGAATTGATGATTCCATTATGAGTGTTGTTGAATATAACCGCATGGAGGAATTAGATGCTGAAGACGAGGGTCGGTCAAAATTAGAAAATGTTGTTTATAACAAACCATTTAACTATTCAAAAGTCGTAACTTTCGGCACACAACAGGATCATTCTAACACACCTTGGGTCATCACACCTACTTCTGAGTCTTCTAATGATGGTCCCCTTTCTAATGCTGCACAAATTAATGGTCCTTTACCTTCACTCAATGAAATAAAGCCATTAGCTGAAAAATGTCAAGTTATAAAATATTTTGAAACATTCTTATCGGACATTAAACTTTTGGAACGTGAAATTGAAATCAATTCTGAAAAAAATGTCGAACATTTTCAATCGCCTCAAGCGCGAGCACAAAGAGATATTTTTCAGAAAAGAATTTTACCTTATGTCTGAAATTTGAAAATGTGTGCAATTTATTGAGAAAGAGATTTTCACGAGGAGCTTGGACTTATGAAAAGAGTTTTCGAACAAACAGAAACATCGATTTCAAATACAAAACGTAAAAATAAAATGTTAAGAAAAGATGTTGATCGACTCTTGGAAGATGTAATATGTGCTGCTACCATTAATGTTGTGTTATTCCATTCTGTTGCATATGCATTTGATTATATCACTGCTGATTCTGTTGATTCTGTTGAAAATGCTGAGAATACTGATACTGTGTCACAAATCAAGTCTTTAAAAGTTGAAAATGAGCGATTGTTAAACGAGCTTTCAAATGCAAAACGTCGTCTTCAATGGTGCCAAAAAGATTGTCAAAATTGAGAACTCGCTTTGCAAAACAAAATCAACTAGTTGCATACGAAAACTATTAATCCAAAACTTGAGCAACTGGATGATGAAAACGTGTCTCTAAAGTGTCAAATTTCAAAATATGAACAAGAAATCTCAAAAGTTAAAAAGGAATATGGTGTCATATTTGATTTACTCAAAAAGACTCGTGCTCAAGCGTCAAAAGATGTTGATGATCATCTTGCATATACCAAAGATGTTTTACGACGTGATGGACTCACTCGTTCTGAAAATCTAGATTTGTTACACACTATCCATGATCTAAAAGCAGAGTTGGTGATACTTAAACAAGATAGGAATAGTAACACCAACATAATTGCACCAGGAATTCTTAGACTGCCTAATGACACATCACAAGAAACTAATGTGCTTCCCTCTACTGAAACAGGAATAGTTGCCTCTTTTCCCAACGCTAGCACTTCACAGCTTAAGAGCATCAAAAGGAAGAATAGGAAGTTGCGATGTAAGAAAAGAACAATAAAGACATCTAAAGTAGAAGAACACCGTAGGAATTTGAATAAGACTCAAGTTGCACCCACTTTAGATATTGCGTCTGACAAATGTAATGGAAAAAGTGATGTAATGAATGCTGAATCTCTAAGTACTTTAAATGTTATGTTTGAAGCTTCTTGTGTTGGTTGTCGTAAAAGCATGTTTTCCGGTTGTCATGATAAATATGTTGCTAAGGCTATCTTATCTCGTAAACGGAATACTTCTAGGCCCACTAATGCTTCTAAGTCTGTGCTAGGTAAACCACCCTCTAGTTTTCCGGCTACGATCACTGATGTACCCTTAGTACCCCCTACATCTCCTAGGAAGATCTTATCACCTAGTGCATTTACTAAGACCAAAGCTAAGACTAGTTGGAGACGGCAGAAATGGTTACATAATACACTTGGCTTTAAATGGATACCTAAAATCATAAACTTGTGTGTTTCAACTACAAATGCATTGGAACCCTCTAAATCTTCGGGTTCCACATCTACTTCTATTCCATCGGTGTCGTCTGTGTGTAATGCAGGTGATACAGATCATCCTCTGGATTGTTGATAGCGGATGTTCCCGACACATGATAGGTAATCTCAAACTGTTATCAAACTTTGTTTCAAAGTTCATTGGCACTGTCAGGTTTGGGAATGATCACTTCGCATCTATCATGGACTATGGATATTACATCAATGGTAACATCGAAATTAGCAGGGTTTATTATGTGGAAGGTCTTGGTCACAATCTCGTCTCAGTTGGTCAATTTTGTGATGGAGATTTGGAAGTTGCTTTTTGAGAGAAAACTTGTTTCATTCGTGATTTACAAGGAAATGATCTTATGTCTGGTACACGCACATCAAGTCTTTATACAATCTCAATGCAAGATATGATTACTTCATCTCCCATCTGTCTACTTTCAAAGGCAACATCTACAAAATCATGGCTATGGCACCGACGACTCTCACACTTAAACTTTCAAACCATAACTAATCTTGCACGATACAAACTTGTTGAAGGTCTCCCAAGATTTCGGTATTCTAAAGATCACCTATGCTTAGCTTGTGAACAAGGGAAAAGCACTCGTGCTCACTTTCCTTCAAAGGTGGAACACAACTCACAGCATGTGCTTCATCTTCTTCACATGGATTTGTGTGGCCCGATGCGTATGCAGACGATTAACGTTAAACACTACATCTTGGTAATTGTGGATGACTACTCAAGATGGTCTTGGGTTTATTTTCTTTGAAGTAAAGATCAAGCTCCACAGATGATCATCACCTTTCTCACGAAAATTCAAGTTCAGCTCCGGAACACAGTCAGACAAATCAGAACAGACAAAGGAACTGAATTTGTGAATCAAACTCTTCGTGTATATTATGAGAAAGTGGGAATTAAGCATCAAACATCCATTGCACGAACACCAGAACAAAATTGAGTTGTTGAAAGACGAAACCGTACGTTAGTGGAAGCTGCAAGAACAATGTTAATTAATGCTAAACTTCCAGATTACTTGTGGGCTGAAGCCGTGTCAACTGCATGCTACCCTCAGAATCGTTCAATGATTACAAAAAGCCACAACAAAACACCTTATGAGCTTATCCAAAACCGTAAACTGAATCTCAAACACTTTCATGTATTTGGATCCCTTTGCTACACAAATAGTGATCATGACGACTTTGGTAAGCTCAAAGCCAAAGTTGACATTGGAGTCTTTGTTGGATATTGTGAAAACTCTAAGGGTTATCGAATCTGGAATCGTCGTACAAGAGAGATTATGGAAACGATTCATGCAAATTTTGATGAGCTTACAGGAATGGCTTCTGAGCAAAACAGCTTGGAACCCGGACATAACCGTCTAAACTTCCCCCAAACCCCATCATCAGCTGAACCAAGCCTACAGCTTACTCTTCAACAAATGGAACAGCTATTTGCTCCTCTGTTTAGTCATGATATTGATCAACGTGCTCCAGATGTATCAAATGTTTCCGCTGCTCAATCTGATAATAATCCAATACCTGATACACCTGAAACAACAACAACTGTTGAGGAAGCACCTCCAATTGATTCTACAACAACAGCCAAACAAACCGCATCCAATGATGCTGAACCAGCTGATGATCTTCTAAACAATGAAGTACCCTCACCTGCAGATTATGATCCAAATGCGTTCTTCAATCCGTTTGCTAATGAATCTGCCACACCTGATGTTGCGGAATCATCTACAAGCCATTTGAATTCTCATAATCTGCAGAATATATATCAACATCAACCCTCCACACATCGTTGGACTAAAGACCATCCTCTTGTGAACATTATTGGAAACCCGAATCAACCAGTCGTAACTAAACAACGCCTTCAGACTGACGGTGAACATTGCATTTATGCACTTACCGTCTGCCAAGCTGAACCCAAAAATATTAAGGAAGCCATGACATATGACAACTGGATTGAATCCATGCAAGAAGAACTTAATTAGTTTAAACGTCTTGAAGTATGGGAATTGGTTGAAAAACCAACTGGGGTCTATGTTATTGGTCTGAAATGGATTTGGAAAAACAAGTTGGATGCTGAAGGTAAAGTTATCCGAAATAAGTCACGTCTGGTGGCTAAGGGTTATAGACAAGAAGAAGGGATTGACTACGAGGAATCATTCGCACCGGTTGCTAGACTTGAGGCTGTTCGGATCTTTCTGGCATTCGCGGCTCACATGAACATCACGGTCTTTCAGATGGACGTCAAAACCGCTTTTCTTAATGGAAAACTGAAAGAAACGGTCTATGTTAGTCAGCCAGAAGGATTTGTTGATCCAGAGTTCCCTAATCACGTCTACAAACTGAACAAAGCTCTCTACGGTCTCAAACAAGCCACTTGGGCGTAGTATAATAAGTTGTCATCCTTTCTTATCTCTCATAATTTTGTCAAAGGATCAGTCGACCCCACACTATTCATACAATATCACGGGGCACATATTTTAATCGTTCAAATTTATGTGGATGACATCATTTTTGGGTCAACACATTTAAAGTACTCAAACGCTTTTTCAAAACTTATGAAAAAACACTTTGAAATGTCCATGATGGGTGAACTTACGTTCTTTCTAGGACTGCAAGTTCATCAATCACCCCGTGGTATTTTCTTGAGTTAGTCCAAATATGCTCTTGAAATTTTAAACAAAAGTGGAATGCAAAACTGTGACACCTATGCCACACCAATGGCACATACTAAGAAACTGGACGCTGATTTACATGGGAAATTGGTTGACCCTACCAAATACCGAAGTATTATTGGGTCTCTCATGTATCTAACAGCCAGTATATTGTATTTGCTGTATATCTTTGCTCCCGTTATCAGTCGCGACCAACTGAAACTCACCTCTTTGAGGCTAAAAGAATCCTCCGATACATCAAGGGAACCATTAACTTGGGGATCTGGTATCCGAAGGATTCTGGTCTTGAACTAATAGCTTTTTCAGACGCTGATCACGCAGGTTGCTTAGATTCTTGGAAAAGTACTTCAGGAGCTCTACAATTTCTTGGTGATAAACTGGTGTCATGGCAATCGAAGAAGCAGGATTGTACATCGCTGTCCTCAACAGAAGCAGAATATGTAGCCATGTCCGCGTGTTGTGCTCAAGTCATTTGGATGAGAACACAACTCAAAGACTATGGTTACGTCTTTGACAGAATTCCGATGTACTGTGACAATCGAAGTTCTATTGCGATCTCGTGCAACTCGGTTCAACATTTGAAGTCCAAGCACATCGATCTTCGATATCATTTCATCAAGGAGCATGTGGAAAAGGGTATCGTTGAATTATATTTTGTGGGTACTGAATACCAACTAGCAGATCTTCTCACCAAAGCTTTAGCTCCTGCTAGGTTTATTGAGTTGGTCCACCGGATTGGTATGAGGTTTTTGACTCCAGAGAAACTAGGCGAACTTTTAAAACAATCTTAAAACCAGTCAAACACCAAAACCTCTTTTGTAAATAAATTTTTCAAAAACAAAATATAAAATCTGATAAAATTCAAAAATATTCTTCTATCTAATTTTTTTCAAACATGGAAAGTACAAAACTTCAGTCAACACTTTGTTCTATCAAACTTTTCACATTTTTCCCGAACAAGTGTTGAGGGGGAGAAAGTAAATATTTTCTGTTTCATAAAACCTTGTACTTGCATGTTAACCAGAATTGGTTGTATCTTTGATACTGGTGGTTACGTTTCTTGTTTCTTAACACTCCTCGGACTCAAATTTATAAAATTTCAATATTTTCAAAGTCGAGGGGGAGTGTCGTTAAGTTTCTTTCCAAACTTACACTTTGCGCTTAACCTAAATGGAACTTTTGGGCTGTGGATGAAAATGGTTGAGGTGGAGGGACCAAAATTGTCAAATGTTTAAACTTATTTTTCAAAACCCTTCCACCTAATAATACTTATCATTTATTTCTTTCATTTAATACCACAACCACCATCATCCTACGCCTAAGATTCAATACTCAAATCCGTGCTTTAAACCTCAAATTTGTAAGTGGTTACTGATTCTAGGTGATATTCTAAACATAGGTTTTGATTTATACAGAAAACCAACGGTTAGATTTTTCCCTAGGCTTGATTTCATGTTTACGCATATGCGTATGAACATGCAATCATGTTTTGGGTGTTTGTTGTTGAAATGAGTGTGTTAAAACGTTGTTATAATCATTCTAAAACTATTTCTTACAACTAAATCCACCCAGAAACATTAATCAATCATTTTCAAATTTAGGGTTTATGCGTATGAATTGGGGGTTTTCTATTGAGAGTGTTTCTGTGCAATTAATTGCTTGAAAGATGTTTCTTACATGTTTAATTAACCAAAACCAGTCTTGAATCTCACCCAGAAACATGAATTATGGGTAATTGAACTTTAGGGTTTATAACTCGTTGAAATTGGGTATTATGGATTCTTGAGGATTTTTGTGATAAAACTTGTTGATAACAACTCAATACGCACAGATAACATCCCAGAATGAATATGGTGCAAATCCTATGGTTGGATTTCTTATTCGTAAAGATTGAAACCTTAGGGTTTAAGAATACGCATAAGGAAATCCTACGCGTAACTGTGTATGAGTATGATTCCATGTGAAAATGAAAGGGATTGAAATATGTGTTAATGAAAGTGTTATGATGAATTTATTTCAGGTTATTACGCGTGCAAAATCAGAATCAAGGTTAAAAATGGATCTTTACGCATAAGGATCATCTTACGCGTAGAATGTTATACGTAAGAGAAATCTTACGCGTAACCTTTACGCGTAAGGTTCTACATGGGGACTACGCGTATCCTATGAAGGATATGCGTAAACTTGAGTCTTACGCATAAGGTTCACTCTTACGAGTAAACCTTACGCATAAGATCCAACATACGCTTACGCGTAAGCCTTATGCCAAGACCTCTTTTCCTACGCGTAAGAGGAGTTCCTACGCATAAGCTTATGCTTACGCATATGGTCAACTGTTTACGCATAAGTTTGCAATTTCTACGCTTAAGCCTTATTTTTAACCATAATTATGAATTGTTACGCATACAAACTTATAAATAAATAGCTCATAACGTCACGAAACCAAAATGTCACTAATAAGCTTTAATGGTTAATATGTTGTGTGAATGAGTGAAATTTTGGACTTTAAAATTCAAAATTAATAAACTCACGATACTTATCACGACTACTTTGGACTATTGGACTAACAAGTGACATTGGACTCGTAACATTCATTAACATAACACATTCAATAATTGGACATTAAAATCAACTTTTGACTAACGTAATGTCTTTCGATATGTTGGTTCTTTTGGCTCAATATCTTTCAGATCAAAATATGGACGTCGCGATGGAAAACGTTAACGAACCAAATGTACTCACAATGGAATACATTTTCTTTACCGGTTACAGTATGAAGATTTGGAAGAACAACCTCAAAGTGGACTTTGATAACTTCACATGATCTGAGTCTTCATGCCGTATTGCTGTGGATATTCTGAAGACTCATCCCTACAACAACATGCTCACTAACTCAGCAACTGTACCATTGGTCTACATCCATCAGTTCTGGCACACTATGATGAAAGTTGATAGTCGAGATGCTGTTATGATGACTCTTAACAACAAACAAGTCACCATCACTGTTGCAGAATTAAGAGCAATTCTCCTTCTTCCTACCATTCAGCCTGCTGATTATGTTGCTACTCTTTCGTAAGAGGCTACTCTCCAGTTCATGGTCAATATTGGCTATGATGAAGCTGTTGGGATCATCACCAAACATTCTTCAGTGGATCTAAAGAATATTACTCAGCCATGGAGAACTCTATACATCATGATTGCCAAATCAGTTTCTGGACGTGATAGTGGTTATGAGCATCCTAAGCTCATGGAACTACAAATATTTTGGGGCATGGTCAACATGATGCATATCGACTTCGCAACTCTGATCTGGGAAGACATGATGTCTTACCTTAAAAAGCATGGCACCAAGATCCCCTACATAAGATACACAAAGCTATTGATCCAAAGGATACTCGGGAATAATCTTGACATTCCCTTGAGACTTGATGACCCCAACCATCACTCCGCATTGTTTGAGCCTACACTTAATGTTGTCAGATTCAAAGACTCAACAACAAAGAAACAAGGTGCTGTATTGCCAGACTGCCTTCTCACTGCTGATATCAAGAAACTTCAATCGTACACATGTTATCAAGAAGCAGTAGCGTCAGGCAAAGTTGGCTTCATTGATGAAAAGTCTTCCGCTATTTCCGTCAAGAAGACCAGGATAGGCAGTGCGGGAAGTGCAGCAAGCACTGGGAGTACCCGAAGAGAACTCATACTCTCAAAAGGAAAGTTCCATCTAAGGTTGCTATTCCTAATCCTCAACAGGCACCAAAATTAGAGGATGAGGACTCTGAGGATACTGACACGGATGAAGAGGTTCACTACTCAGAAACTGTTACAGACGATACGACAACAGTAGAAACACCTCCTCGTTCCAAATCTGACAAGGGCAAAACTCCAGTGGAAGAGCAGAAAGAGGAAGAAAGCTCAGAAGAATAGCCACAGGATGAAGAAAAAGAATATCGCAAGAAACTGAAGAATCTCAGGCTACAACATGTTGCTAAGGAGTTTAATCTTGAACAGACTCGTGGCCCTGGAGGTTCAAGTGGTGGCTCACAAACAACACCAGTTCTCGATGCGGTTAATCAACCCGATAAGGGAACTGGTACCACCACCCATGAATCTGAACAAAGCAGCAAGAGGATGAACTTATCTTCGACTTTGAGGAACCAGAAAAGGAGAAAGATGAAAGGATTACTGATGAAGATATTGAGGAAGCTGATAGGGAAAGAGCTGAAGAGGAAGCTCGAGCTAAAGAAGAGGCCAGAGTAAAAGCTGAAGAACATGCTAAAGCTGAAGAAGAAGCCGATGATTATCTTCTAGATAGTCTTGACCATAACCAAGAACAAACTTCTGAGCCACCAAATGAGCCAGAGCCTTCTCATGACTCATCTTCATCTGACACATCTTCTCATTCATCACCACCACCATCCAAAGACGCTACCACCAGATTCGCATCTAGATTTGTAAAGAAACCAACCGATACTTGGGCATCATGGGCAAAGACAAAGATTTTCAAAGCTGTCAGGCAAGTAAGGAAGAAAAACGTGGTCAACAAGAAACTGAATCAACTTGCGGACAGAATCAATCTACTTCAGACTGTGATAAATGAGTTTTTGGAAGAAAGGGAATAAATTCAACAGTTTCTCAATGGAGATATCCAAGGGGAAATGGAAAAGACGATCAAAGAATATACTCACAAGTTTCTTCTCGACACCGTCCCTGGAGTGACAAGAGAGATGTTCACCAGGCAACTTTATCCTAATCTCATGCAATTGGTCAAGCAAACAATGCAATCTACTCCTGTAGCAATGCAAATCAATCCAATTGAGCCTACGGTTGTCTCCGATGCAGAATTGATTTCCAAGCTTGCTCTACAAATGTCTAAATGATCCGCAACATTTACTTCTGACGAAGCTAAACTATTTGAGGCATTGTTGGAATATCAACTCAAAACTTCATGCAAAGCGTCAGCTGAAAGGGCTAAGCGTCCAAGAGACGATGATGATGCGGATAAAGATTCTGAGCCGAAACGTAAGAAGAAAAATGACGATTCATCATCTATGCCTCCACCACCCCAAAGGTCCTCCACCTCTAGAAGATCTCCTCAGCGTCCTCCTGCTACAGACAAACCTCAGGACTCTGAGTCACCACCAAAAATGGAGAAAACTGGTGATCACTTTGAATACACTGGTGGTGACGATGAAGAGATTCCTGAGCCCCAACAACAACCTTCTTCTTCTAAGCAACCAGCATCATCATCAAAGCCAAAGAAGAACAAGTCTACTTCAGTTGTGTCATGGCTAGATGAAGACGAAACTGAAGAGTATGAATGGTTTTCAAAGCTTGTTGATGCAACCCCTCAGTTACCGGAAGGCCAAGAACCGGTAGATGGTAGAACAATGGAGCAGGTCAAGATTATCCAGGAAAAGTTCAAGGTGAAGAATATGACGAAAGCAGAGTTGAAACGAATCAAGAACGACGCTTTCCAACTGCTTAAGGACAGCTCTGCCAGTGCCATTGAAGTCGAATATCATCTCGACAACATAGCACGAGCCATGTCCAACAACATTGATTGGCTCAACCCTGAAGCAAATATCGAATTCACCAGACCTGACAAGGCACCATACTACACTGACTGGACTAAGCCACTACCTACCATTGGCCGACCTGATCAACCAAAGATTCTCTACCGTTATTCTTTCAACAATGACCTGGAATTTCTTTTGTACGGTAGCGATATTAGCACAAAATACGCTACCTCACTCACCTTCCCTTTCCCGGCAGCAATCTACTCAAAGAACATAGCCATCGAGGAAGAAGTCACACACATGTTTGTTGACAATGTGGCAAAGTATGACCTCGATGCACTGTATGGGATTCATCATTGGCCAGAACGAAGAAGAATCTACTACAGAAGCTGTCAGGTACTTAAATCGAAAAAGGAGGTGTTCAGTGAAGAACGGATCATTGCAATAATGCATGTTACCCTGTCTTCGAAGTGGGACTACACATTCCTGAAGAAAATAGTAGTAAAACGCCAAGACGAATAGGAATATGACTTTTCTGAAGCCGATTTCCCGAGATTGTCGATCAATGACATTAAAGATATGTACCTTGCCAAGGTACAAGGACGAATACGACAATTCTCCACAAACATCCAGCTCCAATACATCACATCATTACTAGTATTCATCAGAAGCATCGTTATCCAAGAACGTGTCAAAGATATTCAACTTGCCGTGGAGTCATACCAGAAACGTGTTAATCTCACCAAACCACAACTAGACCTTCCCGATATCAACCATCTTCCTCAGTACACCATCATTAAGAAACCATTTGGGGTACCGCAGTGAACTTCACCAAAATTGCTTTATGGCGTGCAAGGAACTTCACAAATTCTGTGATCATACTTTGAAGAAGGTTCGGGATGGGATGGCTTATAGGTTAAAGGAGATTCATGAAGGCATAGGGTCGAAGAAAAGGTGGAATTCTAGGGAAAGGATGGATGCGAAGAAGATCATTACCAGGATTGATGAAAGGTTGTTTCGTCGGGATCAAATGAGGACATTGGAGAGTTTCATGGGTGGACGTCAAAGCATATCTCTAACTGGCTACCAACGTCCAGAAAGAACTCCTGGTGTTATTGACGGACTTCCTGGTACTCCTTAATTTGTTTCTTTCATTAAATATTTGGATGTGTGATCTTTAATTGACGATGGCTTGTGCACACATAACAGTGTACAACCCGTACTTATAATGAAAGGACCCTGTGGTACGCTTCTGTGCCACAATCCTTATAAAATGAGCGAAAGCTTCTTACTTTTGAGTAAAACTAATCAAAACTTTCACTTTCAAAGTTTTGCTCAAAAGAACAAGTACTTCCCCTTATAATTTTCAAAACCTCAAAAGTTAATATCACTTGTTGAGGGGGAGTATTTGATTAAAACTTTGTTCACAAATGATTCTTCGTGGTAATCTTTCCACAAAACTCGAAATGGACATATTCGATATCAAAATTTCGTCAAGAATAACATTTATATGCCATTTTTGAGGGGGGGAAAAATTATGTGATAAGAAATATGTGGTGAATTGCTATTGAATCCTCGTACTTAAGACTCAACCAATGAATTGACGAGCTCTTAAATGTTAGTAACTTGAAAAGACTTGTCCGGGACGGGTAATAATTTCAAGCTAGTTCGCTAGTAATGTAAACGTGTCTCGCAAAGGACTTGTCCTAGTAGAATGTACCATTCGAGAAACTCTTGGTAGACATGAACCTTGACGGGTCAAACCTCCTCACCAAGGAGTGTTTACAACTTCAAGCTGAGCTAGTCAGTAATGTAACCGTGTCTCGCGGGGAATTGTCTATCTTGAGTTGATCAATTCAAAAGTGCGCGCTCTTCTCTCACCGTGCAAATTTCTGTCAAAATACTTAAGCACGTGTGGAGGGGGAGTGTTTTTGCAAAATATAAAACTCTTTCAGTGGTACAAAATGTTCTTACTCTTAACCACTTTTAGAGATTTTTATGAAAATTGTTTTATGGCAACATAGGTCAGTCATGGAGTTATAAGGTGACTAAGGTTAGGAATAACCGTCCTATGATCCGCCAGAGCCGAAGGGATCTACCCAAGGACACCACCAATAGTTAGAATTTAGAAGTCCTTAGGTATGATTATAAAAAGGAGAAAATGAGAATCGGAGAAAGAAGGAGTTGAAGAATTAAAAAGAAATGTAAAGAAAAGGGTGAAAATAATAGCCCTCCAAATTATTCAACTTAGGGCAGACACCGGGTTCAATTCATATGCTACTAGTTGTCACTAGATGACACCGGTATTGAAGATTAAAGTCGTCATGGACCCAGTGACGCATGCACTAAACCTTCTTAGCCACTCAAGTTTCTCTCAACAGAAGCTTGTTTCATTCTCACAGGAAACCCTACATAAACTATCGGCTTTCTCTTAGAGATTGTTGGTATTGAAGAAGGAGACAATCTCCCTAGTCTCTGCTCAGGAAAACCAAAGCGCACTATTGAGTCTAGAGCCACGAGATTCATCAAAAGATCTCTTAGGAACACTCAACATTTCATCACTTGTCGTTCAACAATAAGGACGCAAGTGATACATTATCGAGTCCTACATAAATCTTAGCAATCTGTCGAGAACATTTATGAGGGGTTCACAACGGTGATCCTCAGTGATTGAATGGAAACTCCTGCCAGGGTCTACATCAAACAGCCCTGACAGCAGGTCACCTCGATAACTCCTTGTGGGTTACGCTTAGTGTGTCTCAAACGGTCTACAGTCGTAGGGTGATGCTTCGGTGTACCTCAGCGACTCACTTGAACCGTATATGTACTTTGGTATATCGTGTTAGCCTTCTTGAGGGCATCCAGTTTCAGGAACAGCCTTAGCTAGAATTAGAGATGCGTTTTCACATTATGTTCTCGAAGTTCGAACTTGTAAGTGCTGGAAATCCCGCTAAGGAGATTCCTTTCAAGAATCGAGTCCTGAAGATGTGGGTCATTACTTGAACTTGTTCAATGTAATGCCAACTGTCCCTTATGGGATTCGGACGGTTGATTCGCCCGACCAAGGTGAATGGAATCAAGACATTCATCAGTAGAACAATTGTAGTAATCAATTATTTATGAAAAGATTACAATGATCAATTGGTATTCGTGACTGTACCAGTGATGCTGCTACTGATGGATGCTCGCGGGAGGAAGAGATTGTGTTGATTCTCTACATGCTCATACCAACAACATCACAAAAGAAGTTCTCTCAAAATCAAAGGCAACATAAAGTCATAATGATTCTTCATCTAATTAAAGAATCTACAAAGTTATAAAGACTCGAGAACTACTTCACATCTGGAATTCATTGTCAAATGAGCATGTGAGCATATTGGAGAAGACGTGGAGACGCCGGAGCAACAAAGCTGACCTGTAGCTGACAACAACATACTATCACAACCACCACAAAGAATAAAAAATTAAAGAACAAAGAAATCAAAGACGTCAAAGCAGAATACTTCAAAAGAAACAAGATCCCTACACTGGGGAGATTGTTGGAATCAAGACACTTCTTCTCACAAGAAAGAAGAATGTCAGAAGACGTCAAAGCTACTATTACATCTGCACCAACAACTGTTCAATATTACAGAAGACATCAATTTCTAACACTTAGGGGGAGATTTTTGGAATCATTCCTAAACTACTTCTCAAGTGTTAGTAATCTATGTGTAATAGTTAGCTTAATTAGGCTTTTAAGTTAGTATTAATGGCAAGGCTTATGTAGAAAGCCCATAAGACTTGGCCCAAGCCCAATAAGAAAAGGAAGGGAACTAGTGTGTTTCCCTAGTTCCTTCCCCTATAAATAATCTTGTAAACTCACATATAGGAGTTGGTTGTTCACTTTTATATTACACTTATGCTTATCCTTTCTATTTCATATTAACATGTGTGTGTAAAGTGTTCATCCGATCTTTCTTATCTATATTTCCAACATATTGATGCTTGTGTTACAACATGGTGACCTAACAGGTTTTGATTGCAGAAGTAGTGGTTGTGGTTGAATAATTGGTGGTTGTGTTTGAAGATTTTCGCGGGAAAGTGTGTCATAGTTGAAAAAGTTAGTTACAGTCACCTGAATCAACTTCTCACCATAGTTTGTTGTGGTGATAGTTTTGATACCATATTGAGAAACAGAGATATATTTTGGACATAGGAATTCTATCAATGATTTGTTAAAACTACAATGATGGTACATCAAGTATTTAAATACATGAACTTGGCGGGAAAACTGAAACTATCCAAAAAAATCTAATAACTAACTTAACTAAACTTCCAACTCTTCAAAGCTACATTTGCTGACACGTGTACAAGCTCTTGTTCATTAAGATCTTCATCTTGTAAGGAGTGTTTGGATGACGTGTAACTCTGCTTGTATGAACTGGGTGTTTGGCAGTGTATGCTGATTCAATATATATTGAGTTGGTAGAATGTTTGGATTGTTTGTTTGTGTTTACACTATTACACCCACTTTAAGTTTGTGTACCAAATCTTACATTTTGTCTAATCTATACTAATCGGACTAAATAATAACGAATGATTTTGATAGTGCAACTGCAACCTGTGACACCTGGCAAACAATCAAACATGTTAGTTAGATGGTTTTTGAGCAAATTTGATTAGATCAAGTAAATAACTCTTAAACTGGCACATGAGGATAACAAATTAATATATATCAAACAGTTGATGATCAATCCATTGTTGATGTTTTCAAATCAACCGTAACTTATATCAAGTGAATTTGGGGAAGAATGATGGTGAGTTTCATAGCCCCTGCTTTTACTTGTTTTCATAACTGTTTTGGGGGAGAATACATGCTCGTTTTTACTTAAACTAAATGTTGATTTTACCTGAACAAGTGAATTGTTTACAAAAACTGTAAAACCCTAAAAATCGTAAACATCTTAAATGACCATTTTGCCCCTCAAGCTAATATTTGTGAAATTCTTAAAACACGTCAATCTCGTTAACTACGTTTAACACTTAACTTATAAATGATTTATGCAAGATATTAATGACCAACTTACACTTATGTCTACAAATAATTATAACACATTGTAAGTTATATGGAACTAATTTCCTGTACAAGTTAACAAAACATTTGAATGTAACTAGAGCATATGTAATCATGGTAAATTAAATATCATTGATTTGGTTCCCTAAATTCACGCCCCCCCCCCCCCTCCCCAATTTCAGTAAATGTTCACGCCTTATACCCGTAAAATACTCCCATTTAATTGTTACTTATCTTTTACCAATTCCAAAAAGTCACATCCAAAACCCTAATACATTACAAGTGACGGCATTTTTTTTCCCATTTCCATTTTTTCGCCAAGAGGAAATTCAAGGAAGAAGGTCGTAGGCTTCGTGTACAAGGCTGAAAACGCATGCTGGGTTCAAGGTCTGCTTGGTTGTATCGTTGGTTTGGGGGGGTGCTGCTGTCGTGAGTGTTGGCTAGGCAAAGAGGGTGCTTGGTTTGCTTCGTTCCAGCCTCATTTTCTTCCTTTCCTTTGCACGTCTCAAAGGTAAATCAGCCCCTCGCTTTCTCCTTTTGTTTCCTGAGTTGGGGTCGTGATCTATGCTTCTCCAAGCGCATGATTTTAATGCAATTAAATGTCACCTAATAATATGTCAAAAGAGTAAATAGTTTGTTACATAAAATTCATGATACGTACATATGTATGTCAAGTAAAAAAATAAATAATAAAGGGTGCATGAGATTTGGTCTTGAATCTGTTTTATATCATTCCCTAAGATTTTGAATCTATTTGACCTCCTTTGCATGCATTAGTCACGTTGTGTAATTTTTGTATCAAGCTATGATTGGTCACTTGAAAACATGTAATTCAAACCATGCATAAACCTGTTTTGATATTCCTTATATTTCGTCTAAAGGTTGTCTCATTGTGTGTGCGTTTAGTGTCCTTCCAACAGGTGCTATATCACATAAAATCATGGGGTCAAGTATAGTTTAGTTAAGATGGAGAGTTGATTGTGGTGAATGTACGCAATCTGTTTTGGACTCGTGTTGTGTGTATGTCGTTTGTATGCTTTCGTCATGTCTATGGTCGTGTCGCGGAACAAAGCAACCTGGTGTCGGGTTGGGTTGTATTGTAGAGTCGTGCTTTGGTGACCACGTTGAGTCGTGTTTAGTAGCCATATTTTGACCCCTTTCTCATAAGTAAAACGCACCCTTTTTAAGTACCAAATCGATTGTGTAATGAGAGCAAGTAATATAGGTTGCGAAACGACTTCGGCTATATTTTCATATTAGGACTATACGAAGGGAAGATTGCATGCATGAAGTCTTAATATGAAAACTTTAAATTGTGTTTTAAATGAAAAAGTTAGAACTTTGATTTTTGACATTTAAACCCTAGACTTTTATAAATTGCGATAAATGAACCCTAATTCATATATAATTGTCATTTTGAATACTTAAACTTAACTAAATGTCAACTTTGAATATAAATGACAAACGTGCTTAATCGGAAAGCCACTAAGATACTAATTATGAAAAGTTACAAAAATGGAAAGTCGACTAAAACGAGTAATCTGATTTAAAATAAGTTATTAATAATAAGCCGATCATTAATTCGTGTAGATTCGTTGAAGAAGGCGTGACGATATTTCTCCGTGCTCACTTTTCCATTCGCTTTCATTTGCTAAGGTACAGATATTCTATCCCTTTTCAGTAGGGATTTTCCTAACTTTCTGATCCCTTGAAATTGGTTCGCTTATGATATTTCTTTGCTATTGACTCTTTGATATTGACCCATTGATATTGAACCGTTGATATCGATCCTTTGCTATTGGACCTTTGCTATTGACCATTGCTATTGAACCATTGCTATTGAATCTTTGCTTTGTATTGACCCCTCTGTTATTGAACCACTATTACTGAACTTCCGTTATTGAACCCTTTGCTACTGAACCTTTGCTACTGAACTGTTGATATTGACCTGCGCTATTGAATATGTGCTATTAAACCTTGATATTGAACCTTTGATATTGGACCTTGATATTGAACTATTGCTATGAACCTCTGAATTGGGAACCATTGATATTGAATTCTGATTATGATGACTGATATATTGCCACACTTTGGACCTTTTGTTTTGACCTGTCAGTTTGATACCCGAGCCATTAACTAGGCATGGGGGTTCCATGTCCGTGTCATTGATGCACCAATGGCATGACTCTAGTGTGGTTGAGTGATGTTCCACACCGTCCCTATATTGTATTGATTATGCGCGCTTCATTGTTATTGTTATGGCCACTATTGTTCTGCAGGGGCGTATGGATGCATCCTAGATTTGTATTGTATTGGATTGATATTGATATTGTATTGGTGATGTGGTGCGTGTGTTCAATACACCCCCTCACAGTCTGGGAGCTAGCTACTCCATATTGGTTACTGAGGCCTCCCCTCCTATTGATATGGTATTCCGAGGTCACTGTTAATACAAATAAGCCGTAAAAACGTTTATTTATATTTTACGATCTTCTAATGTTTTGTCGATAACAAAAGTAAAATCATATTAACGAAACAAAAAAATACGTAAATGGTTTGAACTAATAGTTTTATAACACACTTACGTTTTCACATAAAACACTATAACAAGATTAAGTGATTTTATATTTTAGATACACATGTACAACAACTAGTGTTTACATATTGGCTTAACAAGTTTAAGTAACTCTATGAGTTAGATACATATGTACAACAACTAGTGTTTACATATTGGGTTAATACATACTTATATTAAGTACACTAAAATGGGTAAAAACAAGTATATACTAAAATGGGTAAAAGTAAGTATATACTAAAAAGATAAAAACTAGCAAATGGTTTTTGACCCATAACCCATGGTTTTATATATACCACTTACACAAGTTCAATGTATCCTTAAGGTACATTGTATCTAGATTGAAAACCATGGATCAACCCATAACCCATGACCCATGACCCATAACCCAAAATACCCATGGGCAAAGAGGAGCGGACCACGGATCCCTGGCTTTGTGCTAGCCGGATCCCAAGTGGAAGGGATCCGTGGGATCCGGGGATACAGTAGTGAATTTCCTCTATAAATAGAGATCCATTTCTTCCTTTCTATTCATCCCTTTACACACATACTTCCCCCAAGTATTCTAACCCTCTAACCTCAGATCCAAGAGATCTATGTAGCTTTTCTCTTTTGTTTTTGTGTGATCTTGTAGATTCCTATTAGAGGAAAGATCACCACATCTTGAAGACGTGCAAGCTCAAGTCCATGAGTTGCCATGCTTCGTCATCATCAAGACAACGAAGGTTCTCTTGTTGATAGTTCTTCCTTTCTCCATAGATGTTGGGTTGAAGGCATTAGTGAAGAATGCCGAAAGTGTCAAGATGAAAGCATTAGTGAAAGATGTTGATCATCTGCGTCAAAGCATTAGTGAAGAATGCTTAAGGTGTCAAGACGAAGGTATTAGTGAAGGATGCCAAGCGTTGTGTCAAAGGCATTAGTGAAGGATGCCGAAGAATCAAATCAAGTAGCATTTGGGAAGAATGCTTAGGTCGTATAATCGATGAGGTGCATCATTATACATATAAGTGTTTATTTATTCACAAGGATGGTGATATCCTTGATGGTGTTGTAACAAGGAGTAGATCTCCTTGATAATAGGTGTTGTGTCGTGAAGGGTAGTAGTTCCTCCATAATGGAACTAGGTGCTTAGCCTAGTACCTAATAAAGGGTAGGCGACGTTGTGATAGGATTAGTTCTCCTAAGGTGTGAAAGAACTCGGTGGTTAGCCTAGCACCGTATAAAGGGTAGGCGACGTTGTGTTAGGTGTGGTTCGCCTTGGTATGAAAGAACTCGGTATTTAGCTTTGTACCGGAAAAAGGTTAAGCGACGTTGTGAAGGCTTCTCCGCCATAAGGAGTTGGTGTAGTGCTTACGAACTCTCGAGTAGGTGACTCGGGGAGTGGAGTAGGGCAAGGAAGGTGTCCTTGTAGCCGAACCACTATAAATAACTTGTGTCGTGGTGATGTGCTTCTTACTCTTTATCTTTCATTATATGTTTATACATCTATCTATCAACGTCCAACATAAACAATCAAATAGATTGACATAAGTCGATCTAAATATTTAAAAGGAAGATTTAAATTGGTAAAACTATTCAACCCCCACTTCTAGTTTTCCACAATTGGTATCAGAGATTCGTAACCAAGTTTCTTAAAGTATATTGTACTTTAAAGACTTGATACGATCCGTGTATGTTTGAAAACTACAAAGAAGGATTTTTTTTCTTTGGATCATATTTTCTGTTAAAACATTTTGTTGGACATTGATAGATGATTCTAACAATATTCCGTTCTCGAGTAATTTTCATGCTAGAATTCTCCAAAATCTTCACTCAAAGATGAAGTCAACATTCAAGGAAGGATACTTAAAGTAATCACAACTTAAGTACATCAAGTACAAAGGATTACTTTAAAAGCTCATGAAGTATCTTTGGTTTTATACCAAATCAAGAAGCATAAAGGTATGTTCTACTTTTCATTAGATAGGATACTTGAGTTCTATTTTTTTTTTCACAAATACTACTTTAATTATTATAACACTAAGAGCGTTAGAAGTCTCTTTCGTCACTCTTCCACCTTTCTCGTCATAGGGAATAATTTTTTTTTAACGCCGTCATCACATCCTCAATATGAGATTCATCAAAAGCCGTCATTCAAAAACAATCATCATCTAAAACCTCCAAACTATTTTTTTGTAAGCTATTCCGTAAGCATACTACAAAAAGATTGTCAAACAATTTTTTTTATGTTCTTAATAGCCGGATCCCTCTAGTTGTACTAGCCGGATCCCAAATACAAAGGATCCGGGGGAACCGTGGAACAGAACTCAGCCATACGCTTTCAAAAATCACCACTGATCTTTTTCCCTCTATTCTCATAACACAAAAACGACCAAGCTTTTGCATCCATCCTCATTGGCTTTCATAACCTCAAAGCATTTCTTCCTAGAACACCATTGTAAGTAATTACATTAACTTGTTCTAATTTTCATCATCTTCATTCTAGGGTTTATGGTTCCTTAAGTTTTAATCAAATTAATTTAATTAGGGTTTTTCAAATTAATCGTGAAAAGGGGCTTTTTAACTAAATCACATTGTGCTCACAACATTGTTAATACAAACCAAAAACCATAAACCCACTTCCAACTAATTTTACCTAATTGGAAAATTTGTATTTCTAGGACCAACCATGCCCAAAGCCACTCAACAAGATCATCATGACACCGTCCACTATCTTACTCACTACTATCGTAAAAGGGGTCTGACCAAAACTAACCGTAAAATTTTCAAAAGCCTCACAAAACGACTTATTCACGAAGGTCGTGTAGTCAAGGAATGTTTCCTTGAAAATACCGACACTCGTCAAGTTTTCTCGACAATCAACTTTGATTGTCTTCTTGACATTGATGAACAAATTTGTCCGGTTTTCATTTTTGAGTTTTACAAAAGCTTTAGGATCATTAGAAACACCGATAATAGCATCTCAATCGCCTTTATCATCAACACACAAAACTTTACTCTTCCTCTCAATACTTTTGCTCAAATTCTTCGCATTCCTTGTGAAGGAATTTGTATGTACTCTCAAGATTGGGCAATTAACGCTCAAAACCTTGCACTTGATCCTAAGTCTCTTTACAACACTCCTCTCGACAATCCCGAAACCATTCGCGATACTATCTTTAAGATTAGGACCGACCAATCCCGTTACGATCGTAACAAAAAGCTAATTCACCGTAATCCCTTTAAAATGGAACTTTTTGAAATGCATCCCATGTTTAGAAAATGGGAAGAAATCCTTAGAGAAAACATCATTAGCCTAGTTGGAAACAAAGATCATCCAAACGCATGCCTTGTGCAAATGATCTATTGTCTTATCCACCAAAGGCCATTTAATCTTGCCTATTACATGGTAAGGAGAATGGCTGGGGTATTCAAAGCTTCCAACATGGTACTCCCATATGGTATGCTCCTAACACGACTTTGTAAGTACGTTAGTGCATTGCAACCATCCCCTATCAACGATGACCATTACCTTTCCGATCACGTCATGGTACCCCTTACCAAACAACCATCTAAACGGTTCATGGTCAATGGAGAGAAACCCGAAGCCCTCTCGGACTCCTTGGCCGGAGAAGAGGAAGAAGAAGATGAGGAGGACATCGACCCCGTATCCAACATCAAATTGGACATTCTTGAATACCACGAACAACTTCCAACCATTCCAAACGAGACCGCGGAATACAAACAAATAAGAGGCATGATTCAAAACCTCACTTACAATCTCACTAAGCAGTCAAAAAGAAAGAGGAAGAATTGACGAAAGAGACAATAGGAATGTGTTTAATTTTTATCTTATGTTTGAATGATTTCTTTTTAGCATTGTTGGTTTATGGAATTTTGGATATTGTTTCTGGTGCTATATGATGGCTTGCTTGTTTCTAAATTGCTTGTTTCATAGATTTAATAGTATATAAAATCTGCACATCATTTTTTGGTTCTGTGTTGTTTCTGATCTGCAGATGCCGGATCCCTAGGATTAGCCTAGCCGGATCCTTCCCTTGAAGGAACCGTGGGATCCGTGACATCAGATCAACAATGCAGCATTCAGCACATTAAAACTGCTTTCTAGATAACATCACATTAGCTTAGAATGTGTTTTTAGAACCCAAATAAGACCACGTCAGGGATGAGAAAGGCTTAGACTCACTAAAGGCTTACTTACGACCTTAGTCTGATTCTATCATCACATCTAATACTAACCATACTTCCGCTTCAACTACTCACAAAATAAGTATCATCTCTCAAAACACTTAGGAAAGCAAGCTAAACAATTTTAGGAAATTGCTTTTAGTCTTCTATATCTCAAGGTAAGACAAAAAATTAGTTTTTCAATTCTTGAAATTTTTAAGAATTTTTCTTAATATCACCTCAAGCTAAAACCTGATCACTAGGATCATTTATTATGTCTTGTCACCCTCATAACTCCTAGTGTCATCCTTGGACATCCATTGGTAGTTATCATGTCCCTTCCTTCTTCCATAAAAAGCAATCATGTGCACAAACACTTATTACTCATGATCATTTAAGTACCCTCTCTTCCTAAAGCACTTAGGAGAGCTGAAACACCCAAAACAAGATAGGCTTTAGCTTCTAAAAACCCCATTTCAAATCTGTCATAACTGCTGAGAGCCGGATCCCTAGGAATAGCCTAGACGGATCCCTCCAAGGAGGGAACCGTGGGATCCGGGTGACAGTATATGTATAACATTGCTAACCCAAACACTCCATCTCATCTTAAATGGGTTCCTAGATCAGTGAAACTCTGAATTTCAACCTTGTGCATGTCAATCATCACATTTCCAAGAACATTAGTGGATTAAGTCTTAAATACTTATTGCCAAGATCCTCTCTTTATAAACCACATTGCCTAGAAACATCTTAGTCATCTCACACAAATATCAACAATTGCAACCATTTCCCTTAGTCATTTCAATATGAGAAAGGCTCCTAGTGCTTATTCATCCACCCAAGAACCACCCAAGAAACTTGCTAGAATCATACATGAAGTTTCTTCAACCGAATCATCTCCGGTTAAGTCCACCAATGCTAGGATTTCTCCCACATCAAGGAAACCAATCAAACTAATCACCAAGAATAAGATTCCCTCTAGGATATCTTCGCCAAATTCTACCATAGCAAACAAACCCCCCACAACTCAACCAACATCATTAGCACCTAGAGATACTTCACAATCATTCTCACACTCTCACAATGTAGAAGACTTACCCTCTTGGCCATCTCATCTTTCACCATTACCATCCAATTCACATGAAAAGATTGAGCCACAAAATCAAAATGTTGAATCAACACTTGATCCAAAAGCAAACTCTATCATCCCTCCCAATAGTCCATTTTGGATTATGAGAAGACATCAAAAGCAACCACTTGACCAAATGGAAGTTGATGTCTCTTTACCTCTAACCACAAGCATTATAGAGCCACCACTAAATGAGTCTCAACCAAATCCTCCTTTATTTAAAGAACCTCAACCCACTTCACTTGAACTTTCACTTCAAGAAATTCAAAACCATAACAAGGATTGCTATCATTGTAAACACGTTGAAAGGTTGGTACATGAATTACGCGAAGAGCATCGTTTCATGTTTCATCACCTCCTCGAACGTTTCAAAGAGGTTAACAAGCCTAAACCACAATAACCATAATAGTCATAAGCTCAAACCTAGAACGTTTAGGACATCTTTTAATAATTAAGCTTTTTAGTCGAGTATTAAGTTTGGGTTGACTTATTAGCATTAATAGCATCTATTTGGCTAGATCATTCTCTTAGTCTTTAGAGATTTGGTTGTATATCTCTTTGTTTTATTGAATGAATACTTTTATGCCATGACTATTATGTGTGTTGTGCTTGTTATATTGTACTTTTATCTCATTCCCTCGAGATGCACTCCTTGACATTTCTTCACTGCTGAAGAAACTGGAACAGATAGCCGGATCCCTTCCTGTTAACTAGACGGATCCCTCCTTGAAGGGAACCGTGGGATCCGTGGTACAGAAGCACAAATTTCTACTAACTTGAGTCTCTTTTGCAGGAAATTATGCACTATACTCTTGTTTTTCTAACCTTTACTTTGTAGATTTTCAAAATAACACATGAAGTTTTTGACACCATAAAAGCTAGGGGGAGCTTTGTGTCAAACATTATTGCAAAATCATTTGCAACTTAATCCATTTTTGATTACACTTCATGCTACCCCATTGCAACTTTGCAATATTCGAGGGGGAGCACATTTTCGTCACTTAGACGAACCATTTGCAAACTTAATTGCAAACACAAGTAGCTTATTTTACATTATGTCCTTGACGCCCTTTTTCAAAGGGATGGACTCGTCAAGGGGGAGTTAATACGAGTACCATTCCCGTCACTTGCTCTCATTACATCTTTTATAATTTTTCTTATAAAAATTGTGTTAGTTTCTTCAAACACTTTTTGTTTCGACAAAAAGGGGGAGAAGAAAGTAAAAACTACAAATTCAAACGTTTACGAATTTTAGCTTTTCCTTAAAATAATTTTATGTTTTGTCATCAATAAAAAGGGGGAGATTGTTAATACAAATAAGCCGTAAAAACGTTTATTTATATTTTACGATCTTCTAATGTTTTGTCGATAACAAAAGTAAAATCATATTAACGAAACAAAAAAAATACGTAAATGGTTTGAACTAATAGTTTTATAACACACTTACGTTTTCACATAAAACACTATAACAAGATTAAGTGATTTTATATTTTAGATACACATGTACAACAACTAGTGTTTACATATTGGCTTAACAAGTTTAAGTAACTCTATGAGTTAGATACATATGTACAACAACTAGTGTTTACATATTGGGTTAATACATACTTATATTAAGTACACTAAAATGGGTAAAAACAAGTATATACTAAAATGGGTAAAAGTAAGTATATACTAAAAAGATAAAAACTAGCAAATGGTTTTTGACCCATAACCCATGGTTTTATATATACCACTTACACAAGTTCAATGTATCCTTAAGGTACATTGTATCTAGATTGAAAACCATGGATCAACCCATAACCCATGACCCATGACCCATAACCCAAAATACCCATGGGCAAAGAGGAGCGGACCACGGATCCCTGGCTTTGTGCTAGCCGGATCCCAAGTGGAAGGGATCCGTGGGATCCGGGGATACAGTAGTGAATTTCCTCTATAAATAGAGATCCATTTCTTCCTTTCTATTCATCCCTTTACACACATACTTCCCCCAAGTATTCTAACCCTCTAACCTCAGATCCAAGAGATCTATGTAGCTTTTCTCTTTTGTTTTTGTGTGATCTTGTAGATTCCTATTAGAGGAAAGATCACCACATCTTGAAGACGTGCAAGCTCAAGTCCATGAGTTGCCATGCTTCGTCATCATCAAGACAACGAAGGTTCTCTTGTTGATAGTTCTTCCTTTCTCCATAGATGTTGGGTTGAAGGCATTAGTGAAGAATGCCGAAAGTGTCAAGATGAAAGCATTAGTGAAAGATGTTGATCATCTGCGTCAAAGCATTAGTGAAGAATGCTTAAGGTGTCAAGACGAAGGTATTAGTGAAGGATGCCAAGCGTTGTGTCAAAGGCATTAGTGAAGGATGCCGAAGAATCAAATCAAGTAGCATTTGGGAAGAATGCTTAGGTCGTATAATCGATGAGGTGCATCATTATACATATAAGTGTTTATTTATTCACAAGGATGGTGATATCCTTGATGGTGTTGTAACAAGGAGTAGATCTCCTTGATAATAGGTGTTGTGTCGTGAAGGGTAGTAGTTCCTCCATAATGGAACTAGGTGCTTATCCTAGTACCTAATAAAGGGTAGGCGACGTTGTGATAGGATTAGTTCTCCTAAGGTGTGAAAGAACTCGGTGGTTAGCCTAGCACCGTATAAAGGGTAGGCGACGTTGTGTTAGGTGTGGTTCGCCTTGGTGTGAAAGAACTCGGTATTTAGCTTTGTACCGGAAAAAGGTTAAGCGACGTTGTGAAGGCTTCTCCGCCATAAGGAGTTGGTGTAGTGCTTACGAACTCTCGAGTAGGTGACTCGGGGAGTGGAGTAGGGCAAGGAAGGTGTCCTTGTAGCCGAACCACTATAAATAACTTGTGTCGTGGTGATGTGCTTCTTACTCTTTATCTTTCATTATATGTTTATACATCTATCTATCAACGTCCAACAGAAACAATCAAATAGATTGACATAAGTCGATCTAAATATTTAAAAGGAAGATTTAAATTGGTAAAACTATTCAACCCCCCCTTCTAGTTTTCCACAGTCACCCCTCCGAATACAATGGCTACTATTGGATATTGGGCTGCTAATGCCACTATTGATTATATTGTATTGTATTGTTGGCTCGGGATGGATTTCTGACAACCCTTACACTGTTGATATACCTATATTGTACCGTCTGTTTACCCCAACGCACCATATTCTGTATTGATTGCCCGTTACTTTGTACCCTTATGTGACTCATCCTACTACCATTCCATTCACGTACCGGGTTAAGATATGATTATTGAATCTGATTATGTTATTACATGTCTATGTGATTACTGTTTATCCTGCTACGATATGACTAGTATGAGATTATATGATTTAATTGTTGTCATCTGAATGTATGTTATCTTACTGTCATGTGAACCTTGATTGGCCTGGTAATCATGTTTGAGTGTAATCGGTTGATTTATCTGTTTATCATGGATCCCTTCGTTTAATTGTGTTCATGGGCTATTGATTATCTGTTGATGTTCTTATTCCTACTTGTTGACCTGTCACGCTTATATATCTGTTATGATACTGTGATGTTATAAATTGTGGGTTATTTGTCTTGCCTGACTGCCATGCTCACTTCTTAATTAATTGCTTCCGCTTGCTTTTAATTTTCCATTGGGCTTATTTATATTCTGATTTCCTGATTTGATTGCATGCCATTCTTATGTTGAGTGGATGCGACGTCTGTTATGCTTGATTTGGTTTCGGTGCTTGTATGTCTATTTTCTTATATGTGATTATATGTATGTTCTGGATGCGTTACTTGCTTTGTTCTCCTTTGTTATCTGTTCTTTCTGGATATCTATATAATTGTGTTTCTGCAGGATCCTCATTGACTCATTGTTCTCATTTCGTTGCGACCTTGTTATCAGTTTCCTTATTTCATTTGTATCTTTGATTTTGTTTAGCTTTTGTTTTGTTATATCTGTTCACTGGGCTTTTTAAGCTCAGCCGCATTTCTTTTCCTGCGGCAGGTTTTAGGTTGGAAGATGGGCTTGATTGGGCTGAGAGTTGGATTATGTGAGTGGACTGACCCTAGATACCTTACTATCTTGGATTTATTTTGATGGGCTATTGTTTGGGATTTCATTTTATTTTAGACATATTTGATTTTGTATTTTCTTTGTAAGTCATCCGTTATATGACTTGGTAATTTATTTTATAATGCTTCCGCTTGTAAAATTTATTTGTAATTTCTGATATGACACCAGAATGTGACACTTCTACCCTTGCCGGGTTGGGGTGTTACAAAAACTATGTTGAATGACTGAATGTAATATGTGCTTAATTGCCAATTACTTGATTACTTAAATGCATTCTAGTGTAAAGTTAATGCTTGCTTTTACATATGGCCACAAGTACTTGAAACTGTTATGCCTGCATGACCGAGTGAACTGGTCACATGACCGAGTGAACTGGTCACATGACTGATTGAACTGGTCACATTTGTTATGTACCTACATGACCGAATGAATGGGTCACATTGCCGAGTGAACTGGTAACATGACCGAGTGAACTAGGCACATAATGAATTGAATTAAATACTAAATCTTGTGGTCCATAAAACTTTTACAACTAAAATCTATGAACTCATTAACCTCGTGTTGACACTTTTTAGCATGTATTTTCAGGTTTTGAGGTGATAGTTTATCTTTGGAGGCGCAAGGCAAAGGCATGGCATGCTCATAGACGACTCTGATTATGTATTGGGACCACATTTTGATAATGGGCCATTTTCCGCACTTAATCAATAATGTAAACATTGTTTTCAAGAATGAATAAAAGTTCTTTATGAAAATCAGTTGTTCTATGTTTATGTTGTGATATCAATTTAGTAGCACTATAATACTTGTGTGCTTCCGCTGAGCCATTTTGGGGGTGTTACATTTAATATGATCGGCTAAGTACCCTTGGTGCTAGCCTGGTTATGATTCCTTGATTGTATTGTTTGTGTTTTCATACTTCTATAATTGTTTCTAGTGTATGCATGCATAGTTCGATGGTAGTCACCCCAACTTCGGTAGTTTTGAAGTGCGGTCGTATCTAATTGCTTAGGAGAATTGACTAACTAACCCTAAGTAAGTAGGTAGAGAAGGGGCTAGTAAGAATTGACCAATTGACTACCTTTCCCTCTTGTGTGAATTGACCAAAGGATCACCATTCGGATGGATGAAGTTAAGAAGTTAGGGATGTGTGTTTAAGATGCTAGCGCTCGGGCACACATTGTTTCGAATCTTGCATGTAGGGTACTTAATGACTTGGCTTAGGTTTCTTGAGACCCTCGACTCCCCAAAGGGTTGGCCTTTGACGTCAGGTAGGAACCTTTGTTGATAGGTTATGACGAATTGACCAAATGCTGTCATAGCGACTTAAACCCCCACTTGAATCAATAGGACGTAATTAGAAAACATAGACATTACATGATTGGATGAATAATTAGGTTAGCACACTTTCTCACCATTGTTCACAACCTTTATTTTATTTGCGCATTTCATTTCTTGTCTTTAGTTTAATTAATCATTTCAATCAATTAATCTCTTAAAAATAGTGACACTTAGACTTAATAGGATCCTCATCTACATAGCTCTTTGGAACGACCTCGGGCTTTATCACCTTCTATACTACGCACGATCGGGTTCACTGCTCGTTAGTGCAATTGGTAGACCTTAGGTAGACGAGACTTAGAATTATTAAATCCTGGTCGGAAAACCTGCATCAAGTGCTCATGTAATTAATTCCACAATGCAAATGCAGAATTGACATAGGTGAGATGATTACCAATTTGCTTAGACACAGTGTTCAAGATTCATGAAATAAGCATATCATTAGCTCTTTCCCAATAGGCTCTGAGATGTGATGACATAGAAGGTTCTTCAAACTCACCATCAATCAACTTCAACTTATTCTAGCATTCAAATCAATTAGCATTGATCTTTTCCATGTTCCATAGTTCTCTGAACCATTGAGCTTCTTTGAGATGAGTAGTAGCCAAGATTATCATTTGAGTGAAAGTACAATATATGATGTGGTGAATTGGCATCATCATTTGATGATAAAGATGATGATGTATTTTGGGAACCAGGATCTGTTAGTGTCATTGTTGTTCAAGAAATAAGTTTAATGAGTGAAAAATTGGTTGTTTTGATGTATTGAAGATGTAATTCGAAGCTTTATTAATGGTGGATAACAAACCTGTTATTTGTACAAATTCTGTGTTGTGACTGATCTTGAATTGAATTTGATTTGATAAATGGTGATTGTTAATGTATTGTTTTGGTTGATTATGGTGGTCATCAGTTGTACGAGTGATGGTTTTGATTGCAGAAGTGGTGGTTGTGGTTGAATAATTGGTGGTTGTGTTTGAAGATTTTCGCGGGAAAGTTTGTTATAGTTGAAAAAGTTAGTTACAGTCACCTGAATCAACTTCTCACCATATTTTGTTGTGGTGATAGTTTTGATACCATATTGAGAAACAGAGATATATTTTGGACATAGGAATTCTATCAATGAATTGTTAAAACTACAATGATGGTACATCAAGTATTTAAATACATGAACTTGGCGGGAAACTGAAACTATCCAAAAAAATCTAATAACTAACTTAACTAAACTTCTAACTCTTCAAAGCTACATTTGCTGACACGTGTACAAGCTCCATTAAGATCTTCATCTTGTAAGGAGTGTTTGGATGACGTGTAACTCTGCTTGTATGAACTGGGTGTTTGGCAGTGTATGTTGATTCAATATATACTGAGTTGGTAGAATGTTTGGATTGTTTGTTTGTGTTTACACTATTACACCCACTTTAAGTTTGTGTACCAAATCTTACATTTTGTCTAATCTATACTACTCGGACTAAATAATAACGAATGATTTTGATAATGCAACTGCAACCTGTGACACCTGGCAAACAATCAAACATGTTAGTTAGATGGTTTTTGAGCAAATTTGATTAGATCAAGTAAATAACTAAATAACTCTTAAACTGGCACATGAGGATAACAAATTAATATATATCAAACAGTTGATGATCAATCCATTGTTGATGTTTTCAAATCAACCGTAACTTATATCAAGTGAATTATTGAAATCATGAAAACAAAATAATGATGCGTATATAAGCATGATTTCAATAAACTTATTTAAGTGTGTCAGTGAAATATATACTTATACTGATGTATACTAGTTTTCACGAGTTCACGATTTTGATATCACTGATTGTTTAAAAATCAGGCTGAAAAGTCCAGTTCATATTTTTGGATTTCGATATTAGATTCGATCAAAACTGAATTCATATTTAGAGTTTTGGATCGGTTTTGGTTTGTGTTTAGGATCATATGGTTCAAATCCATGTTTTGAAAAGCAAATATTGCTTAATTTGATTGAAGTGATGTCCCTCAAGAAAGCACGGTGTAGATAACATGCAACAAGTCATTGGGCTTTTTATTGCCCAATAGCACCGTCATTCGCCACCATCCTACACCGGTCCCTAGTACCATTCATTCCTTCGCCATTTCACCGTCAAGCCTTTTTTTTCTTTTTTTTTTATAAGTATTTTTGGTGGTATTTTGGTTTACATGCACCAATAACATTGATCAGGTATTATTGATAAAGATCGTGTTTAGTTATTCGGAGCTAAAGTGACGCTAAAATTCTGACCCACCAATAACAGTTATCGGTTGCCTCGTCTACCTAGCTCGTAAATGGTGACATGCATTCAAGTTGCACTATGAAATGAGTATATATTGATGACGTATAGTCTACATCCGGGTCACGAACCCGGATAAAGTCCAACACTACCTTAGCCCGGTACGAGTCGGGCTACACCGATTAGAGGTTTGGGCTCACGAAGGCCCAAGCCCAAAGCTATTCACGGAATAGATATCCGATATCTTCTAAATAAGAGGATTATCATTCCCAACCGACTTAGGCGGGATACGCCGAAGGTTGAGGAACACGGAACCAACAAGGATTCCGTGTGTATATAAAGGGAATCATATCCCTCGTTTAAGGTACGATCTCAAACCCTAATTCTCCTTAAACCCTAAACCGATTACTTACTCTCACGCCGAAGGATAATCGTGGGAGACAATCCCACGGTAAGCCTAACGGTGTCTTTTGTCTCTTAGTGCGCAGGTCTCAAGCAGCAATTCTCAATTGGTACGAGAGCCGGAGCTCCAAACCAGGAACGCCCAACTTTTGTATCAACAAGTGGCGCCATCCGTGGGACCCTACACTAAGAACCAACACTAGAATGACAAAGCACGGTAATCAGCGATCGCAGTCAGACCTTATGGGAAAGAAATCGCAAAGCGGACTAACTCCTAAGCAGACCTCTAGGACAACCAGCGCTGCTAAAAATAAGGGATCAGGCCAAGACTTGATCTTCCCTCTGGTGGAACCGCGCTCACGAACAACCCAAGCCACTACAACCACCACGAGTGGAGTAGACCCACTGCGCACCGTCTTTACTACTCCCTTCCAATCGGTGCTAGAAACTGACCCGACAAAGGCACCAGACGCACCTGACAGAAATAAGGATGTAGTGATAGAAACAAACACACTTGCTCTTGAGGGGGTCGCACCAGAGCTAGCACCAGAAGTTTTCGTATCCCAGAACTACGAAACATTAACTGCCCTCATGCAAGAGGAAGAGAAGAGGAGATCAGGTCGGAACTTGAAAGCCCGACTCAATTTTGATTCTGAATACGAAACTTTCCCACTGCGCCATCAGAAAGAGAGGCGCGGGAGAGATAGGCGCTGACCCCCAGTATTCAACCGAATCGGGAGAAGAATCAAGGAGGATGAGACATCTCACTCGCATCATCTGAGTGAGAATGATGAAGATGAAAAGCGTACCAATGTCCACACTAGACTTGGTAGCCGCAGAATCCAAGACAGATTGGGACGACACTATTCCCCAAGTGAAAGCCCTCCGAGTACAAACTCAGAGGACAGTCGGCGCAAGCGCCGAAAGAGGAAAAATTCATCCTCTAAAAATTCCTCGGACAACGAGGATAGTGAAACTGGACACTGGAAGTCCAGAAACAGATATGATGACCAGGAGGATGAAGATATATCCCTCCCTTGGCATCGCCAAAAGGTGGATGCGTTTACTTGGCGCATCAGTGACGTCTCAGAAAGCAAAAGAAGGCGCATGCCCGCCAACGTAAAGACCTATGATGGAACAGGTGACCCTGATGATCACCTCAAAATTTTTGAGTCAGCTGCGACAATTGAAAATTGGCCGCAGCCTGTGTGGTGCCACATGTTCAACTCCACACTAGTGGGAAACGCGCGGAACTGGTTCAGCAAGCTTCCGCGCAGAAGCATCAACGGATTTGAGGAATTGAGAAAGGCTTTTCGCCTAAACTTTACTCAAAGGAAGAAGTGCGCTAAAAATCCTGTCGAACTCGCCAGGGTAAAGCAGCGCCAAGGAGAGTCTACAAGCGTATTCATGGAACGCTTCAAAGACGAATGCATGCAAGTTAAAGCATGCCCAGAAGTATTGAAGATCTCTGGTTTCATGAACGGGATTAACAATCCAGAACTCATCAAGAGGTTGAACGACAAGATCCCTGAAACCTTTGATGAACTCATGAAAAGCTCTCGGTCCTTCGTCCAGGGAGAAGCCGCTGCGGCGGATAGCAAAAGGAACTACTCGAACTACCGGTCACAGGAACAACCTGGGAGACAATCCAATGACCGGAGTAGTAACCGTAATAGGAGCTATCGCAGCCAGGGGAACGGGAGGGATAATGACAGATACACCCCGCTAACCAAGACCCCGAAGGAAATACTCGCAACAGAAGGTGCGAATTTTCCAAGACCGACGCAGATGCGCACTCTAGAGGATCGACGCACTGGGAATGGATACTGTGATTACCATGCACAGAAGGGCCATACCACCAACGAATGCGTCCAACTACGCCAACTCATCGACAAGATGGTTAAAGAAGGTAGATTGGACCACTTGGTCAAAAACATTAAAGAGGGAAAGGATAGACAAAAAAGTGGAAACAAGAAGGAAACACCCAAAGACAAGGCCGACACAATCTACATGATACAATCATGGCAGCGAATCACTAGGCAGAAGGTCAGCCAAGAATTTTCACGTGGAAAGGAAATCTCTTTCCCCACCTTAACTACGGACAACGCAGAGGTGGAACCACTCACTATAGAGATAAGCGCGGGGGGTCACGACATCCACCGCATGTACGTCGACGGTGGAGCCTCTGCAAACATCATGTATGAACATTGCTTCAAGCGGCTGCGCCCTGAAATACGCATTCAGTTAAGCCCGGCCAGCACAGCGTTGACTGGTTTTACAGGTGAAAAAATATGGCCGATGGGGCAAATAAGACTACTAGTCAGCATCGGAAACGAACAACATTCCGCGACGGCCTGGATGGAATTCATGGTGATCAAATCTCCATCGCCATTTAATGGCATTATCGGGAGACCAGGGATATCAGCTATGCGCGCAGTGCCATCAACAGCGCATGGGATGCTTAAATTCCCAGTGGAAGGAGGCATTGTTACTCTCTACAGTGCCACTATCCCACATAGAGAATGTAACACGATTACATGCGAAACGGCACAGATCCCAGAACAACGTGCAACCAGAATTCCAAATCTGAAGGTTGCCATTCACCCTGAATACCCAGACCAGGAAATATCCATCGGAGGGTCATTGTCGGACAACGGCAAAGCGGCTGTGTGCGCGCTCTTACAAAAGAACTTGGACATTTTCGCATGGGAGCCAAAACACATGACCGGAGTACCACGTTCCATAACAGAGCATAGACTGAGAATCCGACAAGGGTACTAACCAATACGCCAAAAGAAGCGCGGGCAGGCTCCAGAGCGCGCGCAAGCAATCCTGACGGAAGTACACAAACTTGTGGATGCAGGAATCATGCGGGAAGTCTATTACCATGACTGGCTTTCTAATCCAGTCATGGTAAAGAAGAGCGACGGCAGCTGGCGTATGTGTGTAGACTACACTGACCTTAACAAAGCATGTCCACAAGACTGCTATCCATTACCATAGATAGACTGGAAAATAGAGTCTTTGTGCGGATACCCATTAAAGTGTTTCCTCGACGCATACAAAGGATATCATCAAATACAGATGGCTAAAGAAGACGAGGAAAAAACAGCCTTCTACACAAGCCAAGGCGTTTATTGTTACACAAAAATGCCCTTTGGCTTGAAGAACGCGGGAGCCACCTACCAGCGGTTAGTAGATAATGCTTTCGAAAAGCAGGTGGGCCGCAATCTAGAGGTCTATGTTGATGACCTAGTCATAAAGAGCCATACTGAAGGCGAGTTAGTACGCGACATTGAGGAAACGTTCAAAACTCTACGAGAGATCAACATGAAGCTGAATCCAAAAAAGTGTACCTTCGGAGCTACTGAAGGCATGTTTCTTGGATACCTTATCGAACCTGACGGTATAAAACCATGCCTAGAAAAAACAAAGGCGGTCATCGATCTTCCCTCACCGCACACGTTGAAGGAGGTCCAATCTCTCAATGGAAAGTTGGCCGGCCTAAACAGGTTCCTATCCAAGTCAGCAGAAAAATCGCTACCCCTTTTCAAGACACTCAAGAAGTGCATAAAGAAGGGTGATTTCAGGTGGACTACGGAGGCAGAAGTAGCCTTCACTCAGCTCAAACAGCATCTGGCAACGCTCCCAACACTTGTTGCACCCCGACCAGGGGAAGAGTTGATCATGTACTTGTCTGCAACTGATGGAGCAGTCAGCGCAGTGCTACTAACAGATAGGGATTCAGTACAAACCCCCATCTACTTTGTAAGCAAAGCGCTCAAGAAGACGGAGATGAATTATAGTGCAATGGAAAAGTTAGTTCTGGCATTGGTGTTTGCCGCCAAACGACTGCGCAAGTACTTCCAAGCGCACCCGATAGCAGTAATCACAGACCAACCGATCAAGCAGAGCATCTCCAAACATGATGCATCAGGCCGACTCCAAAAGTAGAGTGTATTGCTAGGTGAACACAACATCTCTTACAGACCGCGTACCGCAATCAAAGGACAAATTCTGGCAGACTTCATCATCGAGAAGCCAGATACCGACGAGGTCCCCGCACCAAGTAAGAAGGTACTACTAGATCCATGGATCTTGTTTACAGATGGATCCTCATGCGTGGACGGGTCAGGAGCTGGCCTCATTCTCACAAATCCAGAAGGAATGGAATTCACTTACGCACTGCGTTTTGAATTTACAGCAACAAATAATGAGGCAGAATATGAAGCTCTAATCGCCGGACTATGCATTGCAGTTCGAATGGGTGTACGTAACCTGGAAGCAAATGTGGATTCCCGGCTAGTGGCCAACCACGTGTTGGGCGAATACGTGGCTAAAGAAGAAAATATGATTCAGTATCTCGACAAGACTAAGTCATTGATTAAAGGCTTTGATAGATTCACTATCAAGCAAGTTCCTAGAGGAGAAAACCGCAAGGCAGACGCACTAAGCAAGATCGCCTCGACAAGCTTCGCACATCTGTCCAAGCAAGTGCTGGTGGAAACACTGAAAAGCAAATCCATATCGGAGATGGAAGTTTCCACAGTCATAGAGGAGGAAGGTCCTACATGTATGACACCGATTACGGACTTCCTAAACAAAGGAATGTTACCCCAAGAGCAGAAGGAAGCTCGCAGGATACGGCGCACGGCGCAAAGATTCGAACTTTGAGACAACATACTGTACCGACGCTCTTTCCTTCAACCATGGCTCCGCTGTGTAGGCCCACTACAAGCAAATTACGTGCTTCGAGAAATCCATGAAGGTTCATGCAGCATGCACTCAAGACCACGGTCCGTTGTAGCGCGCGCCATGCGATCAGGGTATTACTGGCCAACCATGCACCGTGATGCGCGGGACTTAATAAGGAAGTGCAACGACTGCCAAGTACATCGACCCGTCCCGCGCAAACCACAACACGAGCTAACACCAATCACATCCCCATGGCCATTCTATAAGTGGGGTATTGACATTGCAAGACCTTTTCCAGTCGCTGCGGGAGGATTAAAATTCCTCATAGTCGCCATAGACTATTTCACTAAGTGGATCGAAGCAAAAGCAGTGGTAACAATCACCGGCAACCAGGTAAAACGCTTCGTCTGGGAAAACATTGTATGTCGCTTCGGTTTACCTGGCGAAATCATCTCGGATAACGGGAAACAATTCTGCGAAAATCCCTTCAAAGATTGGTGCGAGAAGTTGAACATCACACAGCACTTCGCATCAGTTAAACACCCACAAACCAATGGTTTAGTAGAGCGCGCAAATCGCAGCCTGGGCGAAGGAATTAAAGCGCGCCTGGACAGACACAAAGGAAGATGGGTGGAAGAACTCTCGCATGTTTTGTGGGCGCACCGCACCTCAATAAAAACTAGCACGGGAGACACCCCCTTTTCACTAGTCTATGGGACAGAAGCCGTCATACCGGCCGAAATTGGAATGCCAACCATTCGCACCGCTGAGGTTAACATGGCAACTAATGATGACGAACGCCGTCTTGATTTGGATCTGCTGGAAGAAAGGCGCGAACGCGCATCTATAAGGGAGGAAAAATCAAAGTCAAGAATGAAGGGTTACTATGACGCCAAAGTACGCAGCGTCTCCTTCAGACCAGGTGATTTCGTCTACCGCGCTAATGATGCGAGCCACGCAGAAGACATGGGCAAGCTCGGACCAAAATGGGAAGGACCTTACGAGGTTACTGAAGCATCAGGTACGGGCTCGTACAAGCTACGAGGCTTGGATGGTCGTGAACTGCCACGCACATGGAACATTTGCAACCTCAAGAAGTGCTACCTATAGGAAGGGCTACGGCCCAGCGCACAGACGCTCTCGCACTTTCAGTGCCCAATAAACATCTATGTATTCACTCTTTCTTTTACTTCGTATATTTGTCTTATTTACTTATCATCAAAACTTGCAAGTCTCAATAAAACGCCGCGGTTTCTAGCTAACTCCGTGACATATTTTAATTTGTTATTTCCATATACTGTATGTCTTAACAACTTTTCATTTCTTACCCACGATGGCGTGCATGCACCATAATAAACCCACGATGGTAAAAGGATAAGTTAACCTACTAAACAACTTGTTGAGTAAGAGGGTTGCAAACCCATCAACACCGGATCACGCATCCTTGTTAAACACCTTGTTCTCAAGATGTTGGAATAAGTTCTGTGCGCATCCCACGACGGGCGCACAACATTGCACACGTGCACGTTTAACAACTTTGGAACCAAGATACTTGCTTCCTTAATTTTATATTTACAGTACGCTGAATATTATTAGCATACACGACTATGATAATACTTGAAATTTTTGGGTTCTTCATACACGATTATGGCTTTCCTGCATTATTCACACGTGCATATACATGTAACAATGAATACGTCTTTTACGTAAAGACAAACAGACAAATACCACACCACAGATTGTAACAATATCCATGTGAACTCACCAAGAGATGATTTCATTAAATAACCACGAGTTATTACAAAAAGATTGTTATTTTGCAACACATAAACCTACCAACTATTACAACGCTCAATAGATGAGCCACCACGCGGTTCGAGGTATCTTTGGCCTCATCAAGCCTCTTCAATAGATCTGAATCCTGCCGAGACACAGTGGCAACACTTACCGGCACCCCATCAGATCTTGGCTGGTGCGCTGCACCAACCCCGCACAAGATTGCCTTCCCCTTGATACCTTTCTTTTGGGCAAGTCTGGTCGCATGCGCTTCTAGTACCTCCTTCAAGGGCACTTCTTTCTCTAAAGCAAACAGATTCAAAATATCCTTTGGACGCATGAAAACAGGTACCTGAAGCTGTGAGTCATGGGGTTTCAAGTTGTAATCCGGCTGGGCTTCTGCACCTTCGGCACGATGACGCGCAAGAGTCAACCCTGCCATGATGACGTCTATAGGATAATCCTGATCACGCTCAAGATCGGCAATCATAGGGATTTCTAACTCTTTCATCCTTTTCATTGCAGCAACCAGGTGCTCATACGCTTTAGCATCATAATTTGGTACCTCATTAACAGGTACCTTCAGCAGTTCCGATTCATGCAGAGCCTCTACAGCTTCTGCCTTGCCGCGCTCCAGAGCGCACTGAACTACTTCCCCGAAGGCATTACGCACTTCTGGTGACTCCAGGGTATTAAGTGCGGCAAGACGAAGACCATGACCTACGAGCCACCTACGCTCAGCTATAGTTGACATCAGCTGAGGATACAACTCCTCGTCGTACTCAATGCTGAGTCTGCGCAGTTTTGCCTCTTGCACCTCCAGTGCTTCTTTCACAGTGGCACAAAATCCTTCAAGTTGGGAGGTCATCGCATCTTTGCCCTTTTCAAGGTATTTAAGTACCCAGTGGCACGCAGACTTGTACCCGGCAACATCCGCACGCTCTTGATTTATTTGGCACATCAGCGCCATTTTTTCTTCAGCTTGCTTTTGAGCGTACGCGCTCAGATCCTTTGCCTCCGCTTGGGCGCTATCCAGCTGCGCCCGGGTGTTTGCCAGTTGCGCCTCCAGCAACGCTATTGTTTGGTCCTTTTGTGAATCTTGATTCTCCCCACCAGAAACTCGGTCTTTCAGCTTCACGATTAGCGAAGCCTGATGTGCGGAGACCTGCACCAATTCTTCAACCAATTGCTCCATGGGTGCATCTACATCAGACAGGTCTTCATTGTTCTGACTCTGTGGCTTAGAATGCGCTGAACGTGCAGGACTAGCCTTGGGGGGTGACTCTATAACCTGCTCCACCCTGCGTATGTTCACCAGAGAAATGTTAGATTCACAACTGGCACATCAACCAACAAAGGAAACAATACATATACGACATTACTTACTGCGGTCCCGAAATATGAGCAGAAGGGTGCGACGACGCTTCATCAGTGGATGATAATTCTACAGTATGGATCACGGGGCGCTTTTTCCTTGAAGTGCCTGCACCATCATCTCCTCGTGTCCTTTTGCGATTGAGCCCAGATTCTTGTTCTTCTTCCTCCATAGGGGGAGGCACAGCTACGGGCGGTGGCTGCGCCATAAGGGAAGGTACTCTGGAATTAGGAAGGCTTTGCAGTGGTGTCGCCTCCACTGCGACTGAGGAGCTAGTTCCTGTTTCCCCTACATTCAGCTCCATGGTACGCCCTGCAGTCGCAGCCAGAATCGGCTCCTCATCATCCTTCAAGGGCCGTACTCCTGTCTTTACCCCTACGGGCTTTGCTAGCTGTACTACGGTAAATAGATCCATCTCTGCGCAAAACAAGACAACATATACACACAGGTTATATAATGCGCGAAATATAAGGAAGAATGCTCTTACATTATTTACACACAGAGGTACGGAGGAATAAGCACCCACCCTGGCCATTGGCGTCTAAGAAGATAGGGATCTCATCTTCGGGACCAAAATAATTGCGGCTGATTCCCATGTGTACCAAAAATCCCTCAGGATAGGCACTTATGGGGATGCGGTTAGCATTTATCAGTTCCGCATCCTCGGCGACATAAGACCCAGGCAACGGGCACTCATCCCTCTCTAATGTACCCCGGGTATAAAAATCATAATTCCAGGGAAAGCATGTATCATCTACCCAAAAGAAATACTCCCTCCAGTTCCTAAGTGAATCTAATTTATCCGTATAACACTGCAGTCTACCAGCACGCTTCGCAAAGGACACCCACCCATGTGCCCACGTAGTGTGATAAAAGGCGCGGAATAGGTGGATGGTGGGGTTAATCGCCAACAAACGGCAATTTACCTCAAAATTGGTAATTTTGGCCGCGCCAATACAGTGCAACTGCGATATGTGTAAATTATAATAGTTTAACACGTCGCACAGAAAGCGTGACAGGGGCACACGTTGATTCGCGAATTCGAATAATCGTGTATATACACCCACTTTCCCTTCGGGGAAATCCGCAATTGTGGCTCGCGCACCCGGAACAACCGGATGCACATCCAGGGGTATAAAGTACTCTGAGGTGAATTCCATCAGATCGCTCACGGTGAGGTCGGAGGTGAAGTCAGACAACTGTTTAACCATAGTGTTATTGTTTTTCTGATAAAGCGCACGCGCGGTTACCTTTGTGGTTGGCTAATTTCTGGATTGCAACTACTAGAATGCTTTAACAATGGTGGATGGAGTTTTACTGTGAGAAAACCGGTGAAAATGAAACGGTAAGTTATATAGTTTTTCTCATCCACACGATAAGCGACACGTGGACTCCACTAACCCTAACTGTGTGGTTGAGATTGCTTGATGGGACACAGGTGCAGTAACTTTCCCCCGATTTACGAGGCGCCCATTTTTTAATATTACGGCTGGATACAATGTATCCAGCGCATATTTCTTTGGCTTCTTTGTTACGTTTGGTATATTTTTCATTGACTATGGTTATTAGTCTAGCATCCGCAGTTACGCACTGCGCATACTAGACTGGGGGGACATGATGACGTATAGTCTACATCCGGGTCACGAACCCGGATAAAGTCCAACACTACCTTAGCCCGGTACGAGTCGGGCTACACCGATTAGAGGTTTGGGCTCACGAAGGCCCAAGCCCAAAGCTATTCACGGAATAGATATCCGATATCTTCTAAATAAGAGGATTATCATTCCCAACCGACTTAGGCGGGATACGCCGAAGGTTGAGGAACACGGAACCAACAAGGGAATCATATCCCTCGTTTAAGGTACGATCTCAAACCCTAATTCTCCTTAAACCCTAAACCGATTACTTACTCTCACGCCGGAGGATAATCGTGGGAGACAATCCCACGGTAAGCCTAACGGTGTCTTTTGTCTCTTAGTGCGCAGGTCTCAAGCAGCAATTCTCAATTGGTACGAGAGCCGGAGCTCCAAACCAGGAACGCCGAACTTTTGTATCAACATATATATAGATATTTTTGTCGTGTTATTCTGTCTTGCTTTAATTTATGATGATTTTTATTTATTTTTTTCGTTGGTTCGACATTTGACTTTATTCCTACTACTTACCTGTTAATCTTTTGATGTGAATCAGCATGTACATACGAAAGAAGATAAATTAACTGAGAATTTTATAACGAAAGCGCGATGGCTTTATCCTTTAAATTCGAGAATGGAACAAAAGCTAAAGATGACCGGGTGTACAATTTCTTTTAAATGTAGTATAAGAAAAAGTTTAGCAAAGAATACAATTTTCGGTTAAAATGATTAAGTTTAGTAAAAACTAAGTTCACTTTTCACCTATGGATTAACTACGTAATAAATAGAAACACAATGCATTAGGACTGTTTGAATTATTCATTCCATACTTTCTCCAAACTTGGTCTACAAGATATCCACCGTATAAAGTAGGAGTATAAAGATATAATGATCAAATATTCGAATTATTTGACAAATATTATAGCGCATAAACGCTATAAATTAAGGGGGAAAAAATCGCATAAGTACACTTCAAGAATAATAGACAGATATACTATTTTAGTTGCAAAAATAATAACGAAACAATGCTTCTTCAGTTTTAGCACTTTGGAAAATCGGCCGGTGGCGGTGGCACTGTGGATTCCGGTGTCCCGCCATTCTCAACCACGAGCACTGTGGCAAACCCCCATGACAAATGTACGGCGAGATGACAATGCATAATCCATGCACCTGAGACATATTAGAAAAAAAGAATTAAAATATACTGAACTAAGGGCCTGTTTGTTTAGTTTTTATATTAAGTCATGTTAAATTAAAGTGTCTGTCTAGATATATGATGTCTGTTTGTAGATGAATAAATGGTTGTTTGTTTTGTGTGCTGAATTAAGTGTCTGAATTAGTAAAAATTACTGTTATACCCTTTTATTTGAAATAAAGTTAAGAAGTGGGAGGTTAAACATGTAAAATTAAGATAAAATGGATGACTTAATTTGTAGACACTCATCTCCCTGGCTTTTTCTAGAAGGTCACATGTTAGTTTTAAGCACTAAACAAACATCCATTTGATGACTTAATTAACTTACCTATTTTTCAATTAAGACACACTAAGTTGTTATCAAACACTACCTAACATAGATGTAGACATACATTCATGTGTATTATGAGTTTGCTTTTACCAGGATTATTTGCCCTAAATCTTATGACTGCCCAACCGCCAACAGGCACGCCAATAGTATTCCTTTCTTGCGGGTTCACAAGATTGAACTTTTTGGGGTCATTAATCGCGTCGTAGTTTCCAAAACCTTGAGCTAACACGTAGAAGTTATATCCATGCAAGTGCATCGGGTGGTTTTCAACTCCTAGTAACGCTGTGTTTTGAAACACTATTTGCACGGTTGAATTAAACTTTACTTTCTTGACACTCGTCGATTTTGGTGTCATTATAAGTGAGGGATTGAAACTATTGTTAATATTGGTGTAGTCGAATTTAACAGGTGGTTGATTAGGGAAATCTGGTGTGTAAACCCCACTAATGTTGTAGAAATGAGCTTGCAAGATCGACGTTGTGGAAGGTAACACAAATGAGTGATTGTTCATGCTGGCTGCCAGTCGGCCAAATGGCCCGCCGCATGTTTGGTTTGTTCCACATAAGGATAAGCCTAGCCCGATGGTAATAAATAAGTGTTCGTCCACTTCTTTCGGCACAGGTGACCAGAACCAGCACGTGGGGAGCCCCGTTAGATTGCTTGAAAACCTAAAAGCTGTTTGAGTGTCGTTTAGGGCTGGCAGTGCGGGGAGGAGTGGTGGTGATGATTTCAATTTTTTGTATGTAAGGATTGCGGTGGTGGTGGAGTTGTTCACCGGGACACCGACTGCACTAACGTACGGATGAGCAGCCATGTAGTAGGATCCTGGTGATTGGTCAGCGGTCAACAACACATCTATTGTTTGACCCGGACCAATCACCGCAACATCCGTGTGGTAAGGGGACGTGTAGGCCGCATCCACCCCAACAACGGTCATGTTGTGGTTTGCTATCTTGAAGAAAAACTGACTATTGAGTGCAGCATTGATTATTCGCAACAAATATGTCTTTCCTTGCACAACTTCTAATTCATATGTTTCTGATTTGAACAATTAATAAAATTCAAATTAGTATACTATTCAAGATACATGTTTTAAAAGAAACCTGTTTTCATTCTTACTTTTGGAAGGACATGAATATAAATCCCCGGGCCATCCATTGATGGTGTATGCATCTGAATTGTTAGGTGCCACACCGGTGGCTGAGGCAGCATTCACGACATCAATAGGGTTAGCGTTCCACCATTCTCCTACAATTTCAACCGATATATTCAAATAGTTGCAACAAACAAGTATATTAATGTAATATATGAGACATAAAATAATAAAACATACCAATAAGGATTGTATCTTCCCGAAAGGGCTTAGGAAAAGGGTATTTCTGGCCACGTCTAGGGCGGATAACAATGGCACCATAGACAGTTGCTCGGAGCCATTGAACATGAGCATGCCACCAAAGGGTTCCTTCTTGTTTTATAATGTGAAATTTATAAGTGTAGCTATTTCCGGGCATGATCGGGCACTGAGTGATGAAGTCGGGTCCATCAGCCCACGGTGTTAGCTTTTGGAATATTCCGTGCCTATTACATTTGATATAAAGTCAAACTTAACAGTACTAATTAGGGCAACATAACACACCAAATAGGCAAATAGCTAGTTGGGATAAATAACTTCTTGTTTGTATTGTTAAAAGTTTGAGAAAATTTCACCAGTGAATGGTAAGGTTGTAAGGAGACTTGTTGAGGACATGAACAATAACGGTATCTCCTTCTCTAACTCTCAACGTTGGTCCAGGAAGGCTTCCGTTTACTGCCGTTATAACCTGTGTCTTGCACAACCGATTTACCGTCAAATCTTTCACCTACAATTAACCGTTAACACTGTTAAATCTGTACAAAGTTCTACAAATTGATTCTAACCTTCTTACCAAACAAAAATTAAGTTCAGTAAATACAAATCTATCTCAATTTTCACTTGCTTGATGATGTGAAAACTAAAACAAAAAGGACAAATAACCATTGTCAAGTATTTAAAAATTTACATCAGGAAATTAAATAAAATATGTAACAGAATAAACAAGGGCTAATAACCTATTAAAGTATCATACTTGTCACAAATGTCAGTTCGACGTAGCGAATAAAAAAAATAGCTATTCTAGACATTAAATGTAACACCCCGACCCGACAAGGGTAAAGATATCACAATACGGTTTCATATCAGAACTTTAACTAATGTACAAAAGCGGAAGCCTTTACAAAATATTCAAAAGAAAACATAAATAGCTAAAACTTCAAAATAAATCTAAGATCTCTATGGTAAAGTCTTGCTCTCAGCTCTACTCTCAAACCCAGATCAGCTATCCCATAAGCTTATCTTGAACGCTTAATACCTGCCGCAGGAAAAGAAAAGTGCGGCTGAGCTTACAAAGCCCAGTGAACGGATATAACGAAACAAAAGCTAAAACAGAGTAAAATATACAAATACGAAATCAAAATGAAAAAAAATGACGAAGGATCTTTTAGAATTCTGCGGAAGCACACATATACAGAAATCCAACCAACCACATAACAGTTCAGACATCACATAGCACATCAAAAACATAAACGCAAACAAAATCAGAATAACCAAACACTTAACATATCAAGAATAACATTTTACTTATAAGCCAAACGGAAAGTCTAAGAACTAACGGAAAACACTTTCTAATAAATAAACATGGCATTCATACAAATCAATTAATCAACATTTAATGCACTTAATTCAGTATTGTAGCAGCGGAAATGGCAGACAGTTCATGACAGACATAATAGTTAAACCAGTTCTCATATCAAATCTTAACCTTAGCAGAGTTTTAAACATGGCAGGTCACATGTACAGACAAATAATTAACCCATTGACAAGGTTTACAAATTTAGCTGAACCATCATACATGTTAACCTTCAAAACACCCAAATACACACTAGCACAATCATCTCGCAGATCGACGCATTCACATAATGATATCAAATCATAATATTAGATATACGAATCATGTTTAAACATATTAATCCTAAAATCTAGCGTGGCAACTAGTAATCACTTAAACAAATACGTCATAAGCACATTCACTAACATATCATATCAGAACATCTTTCTTCTTCCAAAATAACTTCAGAAAATAAATGTACATATATGGAGTAGCTAGCTCCCAGAATTTTGTGAAGACGCGTATTGCACACGACATCATTCACCAGATAACATATCGGATAACAGATCAGATCTAGGATGCATCCATACGCCCCTTCCTACATATTCACAAATATGCTTCACCATCCAGAGACGTGGCAGAACATCACTCTACTGCCCTAGAGTCATATCAGAGGTGCATCACTGATACGGACATGGAACCCCCATGACTAGTTAAACATTTGGTTATAGTCAACCAACTAAAGTCAAACAGATTTCAAATGTAACACAGATCATAGTCACACACAAGGTCACAGAATCATATCAGATAGTTCATATCCTAAGGTTCATATTCAGATAGTCAGAAATCATAAGTTCATATCATAGTGGCATATCATATATTCATAAACAGAAGTTCATAACCAGAGGTTCATAATCATAAGTTCATAACCCAAATGTAGCAGGGTTCATCAAATGTATATATCAAAGTCTTCCTAACATATGTTCACATCAGATAGTGCATAGTTCACTAGAACATAAATTCAGATAAGTAACAGATCAAACATTCAGAAAAGGGTTCATAGCAATGGCGTTGGGAATCCTAATAAGCATAATAGGAAAACGAACGAAAAGAACATTATAAGGAACCTTTACTGAAAAGGTCAGAATATCTGTACGATAACACAAGTGTCTTAAAGTAAGACAGAATATCCGTACCTTAAAGCAATTGAAAGGAAAACAAACGAATGAACGAATACGAAGATGAAATGTCGCGTCTCCTTCAACGAATCTACACAGATTATGATTATTTAATACTTATTAGTATAACGGATTAACCTCATTAATACTTTTAGGGTTGTCAGATTATTCCTATTTTTAGTGACGGACGGAATTACAACGTTTTAGGGTTTCAATTATTAATTAGCCAAACGTATGGGTTTAATATGATAATCATCTTATTTAAGAGCTTATATGATCATTATTCATAGCATAGGGTTTACAAATGTCAAAGACGGATTTTAAGACTCTCTTTCAAAGTAGTTTACATAATTTATAACTCACATGAAATAGCGAAATTACACAATTAACCTTTTAACCCTAATCAACTTTCTATTTAAGTTCTAGGGTTTCCATACCTTTAATACCACTTAATACGCATTTAATTCACATGTTACTTCTTTTAATGATTCTCACTTTGACTTAGAACATACGAAAACTCAAACGGAAATTAACTCAAACTCACGCATGTCCTTACGAAATTCATTTACACATGTTGACCCATAGTTACCCAAAATTACATGTTGCACCTTTAACATCTTTAATTATACGATCCCACCTTCTATTTTCATATTTTACACTTTTAGCCCAAAGGTTTTAGAATTTACAAAACATACCCCTTTAAGTTAAATACAATTTGAATGGCCCTCTAAATATCCAAAATTACACGTTTAACCCCCACACTTATTTTTATACGTTTAGTACAAGTATTTTACTGTTTATAAAAATAACCTTTAAGTTTCAATATTTACAAAACCAACCCAAACTTTTATATAAATCCGATTAGGGCAAAAATTCAAAAGCAAGCCCTAAACCTAAGTTACACCAATCATTAGCTCATCATTAATACTTCATTAATTACCTTCCATGATTATAAGGAAACCCTAGTTCATGAAAAACCCTAATCGACCCTTTTAAAATCCTTTCCTTTTTATGCGTTTCGAATCAAGAAAAACCCAAAACAAATCACACAAGCTTCAAATTCATAAACATGTATTTTACTCAGGTCTTATAACATGTATCAACTTCTGGAAAAATCAATTTATGATCTCTAAAAATATTTAAAGCTCATTCGTTAGTTATATACGCTTTTTAGGGTTTTAGGTTTCCAATAATTTCATACGACATGTAAATCATGCATGGCTAATTTTTATGTGTTATATACGACTTATAGGACTGAATTCATCATTAGGAACATACCCTTGAAGAGCTTGAATCGATAGAACAAGAAAACACAAAAACCTCCTTCTCGCCGAAACCCTAATTTCCTCAAAAACCCACAACGATCACCACAGCAATTCTGGAACTCAACCACTATTTTTCCCACCTTCTATGCCTTGAATCTCGTCCAAGAAAAATGGTCCCAACCTCTGGAAACTAGAAGTCGATTTGGGAGGGGTTTTGGAGTCGGTTTAGTGATTAATCGGTATTTAGGGATTATGTAGGCCGAATATTTGTATATATACTTGAGCTATTATTTTTCTTGTGGGCTTTAATATGTATTGGACTTAGATTAAATGGTCTTTTAATAATATAACTTATATTGGGCTTTAATTTAGTTTTATTTCTTTTATAAAGTTATTTAAATATTTTCGGTAATTATAAAAATACAAAACTAATTTTTATAAAATCATAAACTATAAAAACTACCTTTACAAAGTGTTTAATATTTATTTAGGTCATGTGGGATATTTCTTAAAATTCTCTGAATTTACATAGCTTACTTGGTATTCTTTTGAATTAATTTTTCATACTTTTGATTGTAGGGTTACTTTGGTCTTTTTGTGAATTTTAGAAATTCAGGTATTACATTAAACTTGAAATTGTTGTCTTCAATTGAGTAAAATAAATTTGTGATGACCATTTTACCCTTAAATTTAAAAAAATTGCTTCTTTTGTTCCAAGTATATAAATAACCCAATTATTCTTTTAACTCATTTTAACCCCCACACACACACAACTAACCATAACCCTACATCGACAATCATTCAGATGATGCATAAGTCTAACCCCGATCATTATACTAACCAATAATTGAACAGCAAAGTGATTGGTGCACAATATTCCTACATCGCTACTAAGCCCGATCCAAATCTATCAGCCCTTGACAAAGAAGGCCATGGAACACACACTGCATCTATAGCTGCTGGTGTCCCGGTATTGAGCGCTAGTGTTTATGGTATTGGAAAAGGTATAGCACGAGGTGGGGTGGACTCAGCCCGAATAGCAGCTTACAAAGTGTGTTGGGGTGGTGGTTGTTCCGACATGGATCTGTTAGCTGGATTCGACATGGCAATCGCTGATGGGGTGGATGTAATAAGTGGTACTCTTGCAGCAAATGCCAGCCAATTAATTTGACTGGAATCATTCCAAATGATATTGGAAACTGTAATGCACTCCAAGTGTTTGATGTAAGTTCCAATAGTCTTCTTGGGGAGATTCCGAAATCTATAGGTAAGCTTTCGAGTTTACGCAATTTAGTATTGAGTTCGAATAAGTTAAGTGGTGTTATTCCGTTGGAAATAGGGGGTTTGGTTAGTTTAAGGAGCCTTGTTTTGTTTGATAATTATTTGAGTGGGAGTGTTCCTAATGAGATAATAATTTATCGGTTAAACTTGAAGAGTTGATGTCGAGTAATAATAATTTATCGGGGCCAATCCCGCCTGTTTTGTCGAACTCTAGTCGGTTAGTACAGTTACAGGTGGATAGGAATGGGTTGTCGGGTTTTATTCCGGATGAGTTAGGGATGTTAAGGGAGTTGTCGGTGTTGTTTGTGTGGCATAATAAGCTTGAAGGGAGTATACCTGAAACAGTGTCGGGTATGACGAGTTTGCAGTCTCTTGATTTGTCGCATAATCTGCTTACGGGTAGTTTACCGTCAGGTTTGTTTAATTGTGATGTAATTGGAGGTGTCATGTTTTTAAAGGATTGGTTTAGTAGAGAAAGAGATGCCGTAAAACATGAGGAGACATGGGCATATTCATATTTTTCTTACAACATGAAAAGCTTTCATCAAGTAAGCTTCAATCAACATGAAATAATTGAAGCCATGGTTGAAAAGAATGTGTTGGGTCATGGAGGGTCTGGAATGGTTTACAAAGTTGAATTGAGCATTGGACAAGTTATAGCTGTTAAGCGCTTTTGGAGTTAGAAACTAAAAGACGGCTCTTCTGATGATAACCTAATGATGGACAAGGAACTGAAGAGTGAGGTTGAGACTCTAGGAAATATAAGGCACAAGAATATAGTGAAGTTGTATTGCTACTTGTCAAGCTGCAACTGTAACTTGTTGGTTTATGAATACATGCTAAATGGAAGCCTTTGGGATGCCCTGCATCATGGTAAATGTCTTTTGGATTGGCCGACTCGTCATCAGATTGCGTTTGGTGTAGCAAAAGGCCTGGCCTATCTTCACCATGATTTGCTCCCATCCATTATTCATAGGGATGTCAAGTCCACAAATATCCTTCTTGACAGGAATTTCAACCCCAAAGTTGCAGATTTTGGCTTAGCCAAGGTTCTCAATGGTAGAGGGAAAGACTCCACCACCACGGTTGTTGCAGGGACATACGGATACTTAGCACCAGGTAATTATTTGAATCACTGGACAGTTAATTAATTTGTCATTTAGTCTAACTTCATTATTTATGGTAGCTTTGTGTTTTATACATGTTATAAAAACTAACGTATCTGTGTTGTTTATGATAGATTATGAATATTCATCGAAAGCAACAACAAAGTGTGACGTCTACAGTTTTGGGGTAGTTCTAATGGAGCTCATAACCGGGAAGAAGCCGGTGGAGGCAGAGTTTGGAGAAAACAAGAACATCATATATTGGATTTCAACCAAAGTGGATATGAAAGAGGGAGCAATTGGGGTTCTAGACAAGAGATTGTCAGGGCTCTTTAAGGATGAAATGATTAAGGTTCTTCGTGTAGCTATCCTGATGAATCTGTAGAAGATTGTCATATTTTAGCATTTTGAGCCTCTATTAGGATACAATTGTTCAATGAATGAAATTTTGGTTGCAGTTCTTTTTGTTTCTTGTTGATTGTTAAAGATTTAATTAATGTTGATTGTTAAAGATTGTTGATTGTTAAAGATTTGATTGATGTTTTGTTGATTGTTAAAGGGACAATGGACGCAATATTTTTCAAACGACAGGGACCATTTATGTAATTTAGCCTACGGACCATGGATGCAATTTTCGCAAACCCACAGGGACCATTTATGTAATTTGGAAGGGTAAAATGGTCATAATACTCAATTGAAGACAACAATTTCAAGTTTAATGTCTAAAAGAGCTATTTTTTTTTTTCGCTACGTCGAACTGACATTTGTGACAAGTATGATGCTTTAATAGGTTATTAGCCCAATAAACAAAGCTAATAGTCCAATTACATTAAAAAAATATCTCAAGTTAAAGATCAGATTGAAAGAATAATCTGAAATAAGCTAGGTCTACTATGCAAAATTATAAGGTGCAACGATCAACATAATATTATACTCAGCAAAAGACTTGTAACCCAATGCATTTCAACAAGTGAGCTTCACAAACGTTATCGAAACATAGGTTTGTGATACGTCATTTCTCCTTTGGAAAAAATATATAACACCATTCCGGTTTGTACATTTTTTGGCACATAATCATACCAAAAACTTGGATCATATTGGGGTGCTAGCTACTTCATGAACAAGTATCATAATTGTGAAAATGCAACGCCCTGATTGCAAATAATGCTTAGCAAAACACTTGGGTTGCTCGTAAATCAAACTAATGCCTTTATTTCTTATATAATCAAATGATCGAAGTGTTTCTTTTGCTATTATTTGTATTTGTTTTTGCAAGAGTACTAAACTCACATTTACACAAGAAAGACAAAACAAACAATGATCTAAATAGAAAAAAGAAGCTTAGTATAGTAGTTACATGAAATGAAGTTTCCACAATCTCTGCAGAAGCAATTGATATCGTTAGTGAGAATAGCACGACCAAAATAAGGGGCGGCTGCGTCATTGCCCACACTAGGAGACGGAAAGTAGTTAACTTGTGATGCAAGAAACAAGACAGCTTTAGAGCAAGCCTTGTTACTTGAAGAATAATAATTAAGTGTATCGTCTTGTTGTCGAGTTCCACTAATTAACCTGTATGTTGTATTTATAACGAGTAGCTACTGTAATACCTCGGTGTTTTTTGGGGAAAGGTTTATCCATAAAAATATTTCATAATAGAGTTGAATTGTATTTAAAATTATTATTAAGTCCTATGTTTTGATATAATTAAATTACAAGGGAAATTTCGCTACCTGAACAGTTTGAATTGGCCATCAAGATGTAGTTGTTGTATAGGGAAATACATAATTAAGTCAAAGTAAGAAAGTCGAATGTTGAAGCATTAATAAAGTGGTTAGTAAATTACATGATTTCGATAGTGCAACATGTTTGCGGTTTGCATATCCTGAGAAAGTACATTATCATGCATGGTTAATTTGGTTCCGGCCGCGGTGGTGTTTTGGGTTGGTTTCATATTACGCGCTGTCGTGGTGGTTTTTGCAACTTGTTTTAGGAGTGCTAATTAGTTTAGCGTTGGTGTTTTCAATGACTTTTAAATGCTTTTGTAATCCCTGTTTCTTATTAATTATTTCGATCAATATCAATTTCTTTGCAGTTATGAAAAGGATTACAGTACATTTACATCTTAGTCTTCAGCTCAAGCTCACAACACTAGTACAATAGGGGCCTTCCCCAACGACATTTTTGTGCTTTTACCGACGCCGTGTCACTTGCAAACGCAACTTCATCATCATATATATCCTTTTACATAATTCTTTTATTGTTTGTTTAGGTCGTTGTTTATACCAAACTTGATCACATAGTTACATGACCAATCCATATATATCTGTCACCTGAATTTATCGCCGCTCATAACAACCACATTTAAAGAACCTTCACATTTAAACGATTTCAGTGATTTATGCTAAGTAATGTTGTCACGTTGGACTAAAGTGAAGTGATTATTATGATTCTAAAGAATATTATATGATTCTTTATCACGCATGCTGATTTAAGGTATGAGGTTGACAATCTATTCTTTCTTTTATTCTCCTCTTATAGTGCTAACTAATGCTGTTTTTATTTCTTTTTATTTTGTCAAATTCTATATTATATTTAGTGAGGACGATCTCGATCGTTCCAATCATATATTATAGCTACACATTTATACACTTGGAACAGTTATCCGTGCATGCACGATCCATTATAGAATTAAACATTTTAACAGAATAATAAAAGAAACATACAATCTGTATGTCACTGCTCTCACTTGTTTCGATCTCACGCATAAAAGTAATGTAAAAGCAAGGAAAGAAACTTTGTTTTAGAATTTAGACAGACTTTTATACAATGGATGGCTTTTAATTATACAGCATGATATAATTTTAAAAAACTAGGATTGATCCTATCACCAGTTCTTGATTTGATGATGATAATAATAATAATAATAATACCAGTATACTAAACTTGCTTTTATAATTGAAATTTTAATTTTGATCATTTTAATCTCGAATACCCGATTTAAGACTAAAACGACACTACAACAATTTCTGTTTTTGGTGACGGGAGACCTTTAGCGATGACGCATGTCGTCGCTAAAAGTGCCATGAGGCCCACTTTTTCAACTCTAGTATTGTCAAAATTTTGACCGCGGGTCTAGAATTTTTAGTGACATCATGTGTTGTCACTTGTCACTAAAAGTGCTTATTATTAAATAGTAATATTTTTTAATTTAAAAAGAGTTGGCTTGCGTAAAATAAGTAAACCTGCCAAAACCTATAGCGCGAGTTGTCCAATTCAACCCTAGCCTATGTAGCAGGAGAAAAAAAAACTGACGCATTGCAGAATTGCACATATAGATAATGATTTACTATGATTACTGATTACATTAACGGCCCGTTTGGTATGGGTCATTAGAAAAGGTATGAAATTGATTTGACATTAGCTAAATGTTTGGTTTGACCTTATGTGATTTGAAACAGTTTCTGATACCTTTAAATGTAGGCCCTCATCATTCCTTATAAGTATGTATGGTATCGGATGAAACCAATGATTTTTTTTTGTCATTTTCTATTTTTCTTTTGTCCATTGGTTCAGGGGCGGAGCCAGGAATTTGAGTTAAGGGAGGCCGTAATGACTTGTTTTATAACTAACAGACAATTAATAGGTCGCTCAAGGCAGTAATGACTTGTTATATAACTAACAGACAATTAATAGGTCGCTCAAACTCTCAGTAAGAATGACTAGTTTCATTTGATTATCTAATTATCTTATAAAGCACAAAGGACTTTTCTAACATATCAAAATCTTAAAATTAAGAATACAACATTAAACACATTAAGTTTTAAACATTTTATATACTAATAAGTTGATGGTACATATGGTTTTGAAAACCGTACCGGACCAACGGGTTCAACCATAATCCGAAGTCGCTATCGGTTCGGTTATCCAATAAAAGCCGTTCAAAAACGAAACAAAGAGGACCAGTCAGAACCGGTAAAAACGAGTGGATTGAATCGGACTGTGATCATTTTTTTTTCTTCGATTAATCAGTTCATCATTGTTATATTATTGAAGCTTAAACTTTAATCACAGGATACTCGCCGCTATAACGCGCGACTACCCTACAATAGCAATAACAAGTTGTGCTTTCCTTTTTTAATGTATCACTATTCTTTTATTTTCATCAAATTATCCTTTTTGTTTAAGGATTATTAAGATGAAATTCCTAAAGTCCAAACTATACGTAACAAATTGTCACTAAGAAGTATTTGGTACTATTCAAATCTGATACATAATAGATAAGATTGTAAATGACACTTCAAATAATTGTATTCTTTTGAGTTTCATTTTAATAGCATACATTTCTTTAACCAAAAATTTAAAAGCATATTTATGACTGGGGCTTATATAGACAAATTTTAAACTGGAAGGGAATAGACGAAAATTTACATCTAGATAGGGTCATAGGGAGTAAATACAAAAGCTTTTTTCTTTGGCCCAAAAGTAAACACGTATGTGTCTTTTTTGGTCATCTTCCCCATAGAAACAAACCCAAACTCTGTTTTTCTAAGCATTGAATAAGAAGCTCTTTGTTCTAAAAACAAATATAAGTGGATGTTCTCCATCATAAACACAACATAATTTGATGCCTTCAGCCATCGCTCGGTTCGCCTAGGGCCAATATTGAAGACTTTGTGAAGCGTGGCCAGAAATCAAGCTACGATAGCCGGGCCAGTTGGGGGTGGCCGAGCACCCGCTAGCCACCCTACTGGCTCCGCCTCTGCATTGGTTATTATTAAAGTATTTAAGTGGGTCTCCTATTATTTTAATGACCAAATAAATTATTATTATAAATAAAATTATACTAATTATATATTTTCTCTTTCCTATATCAAATCTAAATTCAAATCTTATACCAAATTTAAATCCGAATCCGAATCCAAATCCCACACCCGTCAACAAACCAAACGGGCCCTACGTACGTGTTTGTTATGATGGTTTCACACTGTAGGCTAAGAATCAACTCTAAAAGTACTAGTTTGGTTGCCACTTTCAAAATAGTGTGAAGGATTGGATTCATAAAACCTATACAACTATAAATTTGTGGGATTCATAAGTCTTTTTGACACATCGCATCTCAGCCACACGATTTGACTGTTCTCTTTTACTATGCTATTATTTTCTTCTATTTTAGTTTAAATATTATTTTAAAATTCTTTAACAATTTATAAATCAAACTTATTTAAATATAATAATATATATTCTTTCTCTTAAACTTTTCTCAAATCTATCACAAAATCTTTCAAACCTTTTCCAAATCGTAATATCACTTATAAACCAAACGGGCCATAGATTTATAAATTTGAAGAATGGTAACTACTCCTGATAATTCCCGCTTCCATCACTAACCAACTTGACTATTTGTTGACAAAAACGTACAAGATGATGCATGAAAACATGATAGTTATGGCATCCATTATATGATGGACCTTTAAATAGGTTTATAATTGAGCTTTGTCAAAAACTCATAAATTTGTTGGTTTGTTAAACCTATCTTCGTTGCACATAAACTTCATAATGTTGTGTTATTGAGTTTTTTTTTGTTTTTAAAAAAAAATAGAAATGACAGATAAAAAAGAGTAAAGAGGAAAAGTGAAAAAGAAAAAAAAATGTTCTTTTATTTCATGTTCTCGAATTGATAAGAAAACAAAGGTACAAAGAGATAATTATAATTATGTCATTTTAAACATAAAAGTACAATATAAAACACAAGAAATATAAAATAATGAAGGTTATATTAGTTATTTTTTACAAACCACTTTAGGTGCAAATTTTTTTCCGTCCATATTTGGGTAGAAATTTTTAGAGTAAAAAGGTATAAAACTTTCCTATCATTTTCTCTCTTTCATTTTTTTTTTTTTATGTTCGAGAAAATATAATGGAAAGCACCGTTATGTTTAGTTAAAGCAAAACACTCATGTTTTCCATAAAATATTCGTACAAAATAAGGAAAACAAAAATCGTGTTCAAATCGCTTTATTTCCAAAAAAAATCTTCACAAAACAAAAATCCCTTGTTTCATAACTTAATAAAGAAATTACAAAATAAATTTCGGTTATTTTTCCTTGTTTTCCTTTGTAACACGAAACTCTCCTTTCCCTTCTTCAAAATTCAAAATTCAAAAATCAACTAAAAATGTTTTCTATATAAGTGTTTTGTGAAAATAAATATCCTTTCCAAATTCTACAAAACTAGAGATCGAGAATTTGAAATTTTTTTCTCCAACTAAACGCACGTCATAATTTTTCAATTTCCTTTCATTCTTTCCTTCTTACAAATAAAAACTCGTGAACGCATCGTTAAACTTTATAATCATCTCATATAACTCAAATGTGTTATAAAGATGTGTGAGGTATTAAACCTTTTCATGTCAAGCATGAAATAGATTATCACTATGGTTATAAAAGTATACAAAAGTATAGGTCTCTTCCAGGGCCGTCTTTGAAGGTGTGTGCAATGTGATCGACCGCTCAGGGCCTCAGAATTTTTAGGGCCTTAAAATTTGTCCTGTTAATAATTATATGCATGTGTAGATATATTTTTCACGGAGAAAAAAATATTTAGATGAGAAATTATCTTAAATGATTAATATGTTAGAACGTTTAGATAACTAATTGCATTATATCTTATAAACGTGACACTTTGTATATAATAATGCTTAACGAAAGGCCTCATTATATAGTTTCGTACAAGGCTTTAAAAAATTTCGCCGATTCATGAGACAGTCCTGGTCTCTTCATGTTTTCATAAACTATTATAATCGTGTGCGTCTTTTAATCTTGTTACTACACAACAAAGCAAACGATTTAACGTGCAACCAAGGGTGTATTTTTTTTCTTCAAACGGTCAAGAAAATGATAGATATAGTTCTTATCTCGGGAAAAAAAAAACATGACACAAATGCCTTTGCGTATATAATCCATGACGTACGGTGACACCTCTAATACACATACACAAATGGAAAACTATGTACCGTATTAACAACTTAGATGTATCTTTAGCAAAGTAGTCGTAGTTATTGCTAGTACGTAAACATGTTTTTTTTCCCATGCTTCTTCATTATTATTAGAAAAGTTTGCAAACTTTTTAATAATGCTTTCCCAATAGTGTATTATTTCGACAATTTTTTTCTCTTGGAAAGACGACTATTTGCACACTTATACCACTTAATATGTCACATATGCCTTAACTGAAATTTGAACCACTGTGAAACTACAATATTTTGATCGATTAGTTACTCACATACAACTAAGCTAAAGATCTTATATAATACTAATTTTTCTACCACACTTTGTAAATGTCACTACAACTAAAAATTTGTGTAAACTGAGATACTCCGTAATTTATATCAGCTATAGCGTCGTAGGCATTTAGAACCAAACCAAAGGATGTTGCAAAGTTATAACCCAACTTGGGAAAAGAAATCGAATAAAAAGAAAAATATCCACGATAAGTGTACGTAAAAAAACTTGGAGAAAATAAAAAATTATAGAAAAATTCTGAAAATTTCCAACAAGATAGAGGATGTTAGTGGAAAAAAAACTTGTGAAAGAAATTTGTAATTTTGATTTTTATGCTTTTAATGTACAAAGAAGAAATTTCAATGAATAAAATTATTGTTAATGCACATAATTTTTAATTTTTATATGTTATGCAAATGAAATTTTGATGCAGACACTATAAAAAAGTTGGATGCACAAAAGAATTTTAATGCACAAAATGTCGATTTACAAAATTTTAATACGCAAATGTCTTTTTTACAAATTTTATGCATCAAAATTATACACTTCTAGAAAACTTAATTCACAACTTTTTTATCCATCAGCGTCCCTTATTTTGTAAAGTTGTTTAACAACTTTTGAAGAACTTTTTATGTTTTTGAATTCTTTTTACGCTTCTCAAAAATTTTGTCTTTTTATTTTAGTATCACCTCTTACCTTAATCAAACACTAGCATGGTGCGTAAAGCAGCGGGTTCGAAAGTGAATGTTGTTTAACAACTTTTTGATTTTACATTATTTTTGTGAATATTGTTTAACCATTTTCTATAAAGGATGATAGTATGGAGATTGTGTGTTTGTATTGTAAGACTGTGAAGAATTAATTTATCATATTATTATATATGCAAATTTAAAAAGCTATTAACTCTAACAATACATATTAATATTATTATATTAGTTTTATTTTATTATTGTAACATTTAATTTAATATGTAATTAGTGTATTTTTAAATTTTATTTTAAAAATTACTTATAATAAAAGATATGTTAGGTTAAGGTTTTTGAAGTTTTTAAAGATAAAAAAGGTAAAAATACATCATAAGGACTAAGGAGTAGTAAAATGTAGGGTTATTGGCATGAAAATGTCTCATATTTGATATTTTTTGTCATTGTGTGTATGGTCTTTTATTCTTTTTAATTTTGACACTAGTCTTTTGAATTCGTGTTATTATATGTATTTATGATCATTTTACCGTTACTTTTTTCAAATTTTAAAAGGTAAAATGGTCATTTTGTATGGCTAAATAGTCACAAAAATACACACAATGATCGAATTTTTAAAGTTCAATACACACAAAAAAGCATGAATTCAAAAATTCGGTGTCAAAATTGAAAAAAATAAAAGACGGTACACACAATGATAAAAAGTGACAAGTATGATACATTTTTGTGTTAATAACCTAAAATGTAAAGCTATCCTTGATCAGGCATAGCTCCTTGTAAAAACTTCTTGACCCACAATCCAAAATAAGGCCTAATCGAAGCTTTGATATTCTAAATAAGGACCAATCTTACACCGAGTCGCACTAAGCCACTAAGGCTCTTTTATATTCTAAATTTTATATTGGGCGTCTAATGTTTAACTTTAACTTGTTTCCTTCTATATTTTGCTTCGTTATAATTATTGGAGTTTTTGTGTTACATTTTGAGGACATTTGATTCCGTTGCTGCGCTGTAAAGATGACAAAATTTAATTAGTTAATGTAAAACGATCCACATTTTTATTTGACTAAAATACACCGTTGGTCCTTAAATTTGACAGGACGCATCGCGATGGGACAAAACTCGGTCTTTTTATCGCCACAGGTCCAAACCTTGGCCATTAAATGCCAGAATCGTCCCTTGACCAATAACGCCTATGTCAACGTCTTTTTTCTGTTAGTTATTAGAGGATATTATAGTCCATACACATTTATAACTCAACTTAGTTAATTCTAACTCAAGAACTATTTCACCAAAACAAAAAGGGGTTATTGTTTGAACAAATTATATCAGTGTACCTGAGTCCTCACCACTTAAGTATGACTTCATAAAAGTCAACTGGTAAAGAAAGTATGAGCTCACAGAAATTTACCCAGGATTAACAAACAAATTTATACATTATCAACTACTTAGCTAGTTGACTTATAACAGTCAACTATATACAGTGTTTGATGAAACTGGAACATAACTGATACTACGGAGTCATTGTCTGATACATGTTAATATACTGATACGTTACAAAATATAAAAGATGAATTTGGGCCCAACTTCAAAACGTTCAACTGCTGAATCTTCAAATGATCTATACAGCTCTGATCGATATCCAGAAACTGTTGAACCGACAAAACATGAACCCTAAATTGATGATGCTGCTGCCACCTTGTCTGCAAAAACAAGTATACAAACAACAAACATATAAGTTATGAACTGTAGTGTTACAGCTTAATGGAATTTAACACATGACATGGTATTCATCACTGAAACATCACCTAGGGTCGCCTTTGGGCGAACAGTGCTAGGACACAGTTTGTAATCTTTTCTTTGCTCCGAAAGGGTGTCTTAACACCGCTTGAAACATCAGCAGCAGCACCACCAACCCTTTCAGCCTTCCCCTCCAAATCAAAACCAGGCAAGTTCTCAACATCAAACCCTGCAAACTCAACCATTTTGGCCTTCCCCTTCCCATCTAAACCTCGCTTAAATTCTTGAACAACTTGTCTCCCTTTTTTTCTGGGCAGAACCTCCTCTTCATCAACCATCTTTCCTTTGCCTTTTCCTTTAATTTTATCCCTTTTTTTTAGCTACAACCCCTTCTTCGTCTTTGATTACAACACCACCTTTCACTCTTGATGTCCTGGTTCCACTCCCCTGCATTTTTTTCTTATCTATCCCATGCCATTGACGTCTAGTCCTAAAAGGTGTTTGACTAAGCATCCTAAAGTTAGCATCCTGCTCTACCCAACCCACAACTTCAAAATTGATGTTTTTTAAGTAAAATTGTGCTAACTTTTGGGGCTTGTGGGCTACGAAGATATCAACTGACTCATTTGTTTCAGCCATTCCAAAAAAAGTATGAACATCAACATCAGTATGAATCAAATTCAAACCATTTTCTATGGATTGTTTAGGATCACAGAAAAACAACGCCCATTTTTGTTCATTAATCTCTGATAACACATTATCAAGGCTTGAACTAAATATATCCCTATCACTGGTAAAGGCACACAGATTAATTAATGAACCTCGTTCATACATGAGTGGGCTATAATCAAAAACCCCATTATAGTGGATTCTGAACAGGACCTCACCTTCTTCTTCTTCCTTCACATCCTTAAAAGTGGAGACGAATATGCTTCTGTCCTGCATTGTTACTTTTTTGTTTTTTTAAGAATGGGTTTGACTAAATGTGTGTTTCAGTACTTGAGTGTGGATGTATATTAGGTTTCGTTTTGATTGGGTTTTGTTAATTGGGTCGGGTTATTATGATTGTGTTTATTGTTTCAGATCTTGTTAGTTGGGTTCTTTTGGTGATTCCCAACACATTAATTGTGTATAAGCGTATCAAGGAAGGCAAAAGGTCAAGTTGCAGGGTAATAGGTTTAAAATGTCACACTTGGTCCCTCAATTTGGTCAGTTAGCCATTTTTTGCACTTAAAATTCCCGCATATTTTTTCTCACACAAACTTGACTATTTCTCTTTTTACTAACTTCACAATTAGTCCCTGAATTTGGAACGTCCAGTTGTTTTTGGTATTTATTGGTTAATACACTATACCAATTGCATACCAACAATCAAAAGAAACATATCCTAAGAGAATCTCAACAACCTCCCAATGGCTGACTTCCCACTACTTGAAGAACTCGCCAAAGCTTCGAACTCTGACTACATGTTTGACTCGATTTCTCTCTTTTATCAGAGAGAAAATGATAAGGACATCAAAATTGCTAAGGGACTCCAAAACACTTTGACTGACTTGATTCGGGGTATGAAGGAAACCCAAGAATACATCTCTGAGATCGAAGGCTTTCGAACAACGGTGATGAACTACAAGGTTATCGAGGATCTTCGCAACAGGCAAAAGGCTAATTTCTTGAAGGCGTTGGAGATAAGGAGGATGATATGTCAGACACACTCACAGGTGTGTGACAGGAACAACTTCCTTGATGATCTTAGGAAGTGTTGAGAAGGAAAAGAAGTGGTTATGTTTTCCCTTTTTTTTTTGGAAAAATATGTACTGAATATTTAATGTTTAATATGAAGTTAATGAATCTATATGTTATGTTCTAGTGTTTTAGTTTGTTAATTATGTTGTTAATTATTGTATTCGTCTAAGAGAGTTGTTATATCTGTTTTGATTGTATTGGGTGTTGGTAGAACTATGGTCCTTGCTCACACAGTTTAAGAGTATAAGGGACACAGGTTTTAGTCCCCTATCATGTCCTCACATTTGCATTAACTTATAGCAAGCACTTTATTCTCACATTTTACCACAAATTTGAATTCATATACATAAACCCAACCCTTTCAGAGAAATTGCGTTAAAATGGGTAAATCTAGAGCTCGTAAACAGATTAAATGCTCCAATTGTCAATCTGTTGGAGATAATAAGTCTAGCTGTCACAAGGATCAGGTACCAAAACCAACAAAGGAAACTAAGGTTCGAGGTAGAAAAAGGCATTGTGATGGCAGAAGGCAACAAGTATTAATTTAATTGTCATTTGCATAACGATTGTTCTTGTGTGTTTACATTCTAGTTGATGTGCAAATGTATTACTTTTGTAGTGGATGGATGAAGACGATATAAGGAAGACTATGGAACAAGAGTTTTATGATGCTCTTTATGAGCAAGAAGAAGAACACACAAATTTGGAGGAAGATGAAGAGCAGTCCAGGTTGGATGAAGAAGCATTCCAGCAGTTTTTGGAAGATGAGAGAATGTACAAAAGAATTGAAGAGGAATGGGAGAGGAAAAATTGGCTTGAAGATGCAGAGTATGAGGCAACTTACTATGGAGTGTCTGTGGAAGACTTATATCCAAGACATCCATATGTGCTGGATAAAATTCACGCTCTGAATGGCACAAATTCCAGCAGTTTTCGAAGGTTGTAAGCTTCTACTCTTCTAGCCATTTGTAATATCGACAAAACAAGAGTTTGAACATGTTTTTGTTTTTTTTTGTTGACTTTATAAGTTGACTAGCTTGTAAGAATTTATGTTGTCTTTACTCCTTATCTACTTGTTCAACAACCACAATTCCCTTCTACTTATATAATACATCTTAAGTCAGCAAATGTTTATCATACCAACATATTATCACCATGGATGTAGAAAATGGTTGTCAAATGGTATGCATTGACTGTTGGGTTGAAAGGGAAAACAGGGTTGGATTGACCTTTTTTGCAAGGCGTCCACCTTATAGAGCTTTCATGTGGTATGTTTGTCCAGTGTGCCTTGAGATAAGGGGAAACACATCTTATACTGGTAGCGATGGTGTTACAAGGGAAAACATAACCACAGGAGATAGTGGTGGATATGTGATGGGTCTACATATTTCTGCACCTACTAGTGTTGGTGCATCCTTGGGCAGTGATGAAGAAGAAAGTGAACCACCTACAACTGAAATAGCAAATGGAGAGCGCCCAAGCCAAACACCACGTGAAGCACCTGCAACTGAAAGACCAAATGGAGAACGCCCAAGACAAACACCAGTTGAACCAACTGCAACTGAAAGACCAAATGGATCACCTACTAGTCATTTAACGCAGTGAATTCCTAGCAAGAAATGCTATGTTGTCTTTCAGTCTAAATGTAGCTTAACTGATATGTGTGTGATTCTTTTGTTATAATAATTGAATTTTGGATACAATTTGAATCTGTTGACTTTAAAAGTCAAACAAAAGAGATTTTAAATACTAACATTCGGTGTGGTTCCTCTAATAATTTGGTTTGTTGACCTTATAAGTCAAAATGGGTTTTCCCAAGCACCCACCTAAACTGGATATGCAAGTGCAAACTACAAAATGAAAACAACATATCCAAAATATACGTACACCACCACCTAATTACACCATATGAAGCAAAATATACATGTTAACAAGTATCGTTTTCAGTAACCATCATCAGCCAAAAAATATACATCTTCATTACATCAACAACTAAAAATAACATGTGAACTTCTTGATGGGAGGCTTGTTATTCATGGGGGGAGACTTGAGGTCCTTAGGGGGAGGCACATACCACTCATTCCTATTTGCGCCGGAGCATCCCACAGCCGCTACAAGACCAAGTACAACTTTGGGAGCGGAAGCCTTGGACGCCTTGGAAGCTTGGGAAGTGGAACCTTTCAAATTAGTTGTCTTAGAAGACATGTTCCCACACTCATCATCAGATGTGTATGAAATAATGATGACATCAACTTCATTTCCTTTCACGTTAGTATCTGGAAAGATAGACAAAATAGAAAGAATCAGAGTTCACCCATTACAACTTTCTTAGCTTGCAAACATTAACTCTAACCTTTCTCAGACTCCTTATTCCCATATTTTTCCTACAAGTCTTCAAGTATCACATCATCAATGTCATCTCCTATATCCCACTTATTCCCATAAGTAGCCATGGCATACTCGACCATATCGTTAGATACCTTTAGCTTGCTATAATCCCTCTTTTTGACAGATTCTGACACTGATCGGATTTCTGTCAAATAAATTGGAGTTATTTATGCTCATCCCTTAAAATGGCAATCACACAAATACAAAATAAACCCGACTAACCTTTCATCACTTGAGCTTCTTTCGTAAATCTGCATAAATCATCAAACATTTCATCAGACATTTCATCTTCTTTTAACCAAGTATCCCCATATTTTGCCTTCATATATTTTACCATCTCATCAGTTACATCTGTAAAAGTAAGCTCCTTGTCTGCCATTGTTAAAGTGTGTGTGAGGGTTGTGTGAAGAAGGAGGGAAACGATCAAGATGGTATACGGTAAAGCGTTTCTCATAATTAACTAAGTTGAGTTATAAATGTGTATGGACTATAATACCCTCCAATAACTAACAGAAAAAAGACGTTGACATAGGCGTTCTTGGTCAAGGGACGATTCTGGCATTTAATGGCCAAGGTTTGGACCTGTGGCGATGAAAAGGCCGAGTTTTGTCCCATCACGATGCGTCCTGCCAAGTTTAGGGACCAACGGTGTATTTTAGTCTTTTTATTTTTATTTTTTTAAAAACGACTGCGATTTATTAAAAGTTAGCAAAAAGCTAACGACAATTACAAAGAAATATTAATGATTCGAGATGTAGCTCTGATTAAGAAACAAGGTATTGATTTGTTACATTATATTAAGAAAAATATGGGTAACGAGGCTGATACTTCATTTTGGGAGGATGTTTGGAGGGGAGATGTGGCATTCAAAACTTTGTATCCTAGAGTGTATTCTCTGGAGATTGTTAAAGATATTTCGGTTGCTTTAAAGTTGTCTCATGAATTTTTGAATTCGTCTTTGTGTCGGGATCCAAGGGGCGGAACTAGGGCTGAGCGTCGGTCATAAACCGACCCGAACCGAACCGAACCGAGAAAACCGAGGACCGAAAACCATGAAAAATGCGAACCGAAACCGAACCGAATGTTGTCGGTTCGGTTCGGTTCGATTTTGTCGATCTAGATGTATTTTGCCATGTTTTTGTCGGTTTTAGGCCGAACCGAACCGAAAGCATGTAAAACCTGAAACCGAAACCGAACCGACGGGCTGTCGGTCCGGCTCGGTTTTTGTCGGTTCGGTCGGTTTCATCTGTCCGGTTCGGTTTTGAACCTACAGCCCTTGGCGAAACTGAGCAAGATCAGTTCTCTGAGTTATGTGCTTTAGTGGAGGGTACCCTTGATATGCTTACATAGCGCGTTCGGGGTCAAAAGGACTTCCTTTTCGTCGAGCAAGTTTTTCAACACCCTAGGCAGTGAACCTAATCGTTGTAGTGTAGTATTAGGGTAAGCCACGGGTATTGATATCGTTCTCTAGGGGAATATGAATGCTAGTGGGAAGTTACTACGCTAAGGTTGGGGTTGAGAAAGATTATTTTTTTATCTTTTTTATATTTTCTAGGAAATGGAAAGGTACGAATCTCGGGGTTTGGATTTGGGGGTTGGTATATCTACCGATTACTCTACTTATCTAATTAACTAAGCTAGGGGTAGTCTATGTCTATTGTTGTGTGCTCGTATGATGATTAAAAATGTGCTTACTTAGGTTTTATTACTCCCTAGTTATCTCCTATTGATGGTTGAATTGTCACGTCCTTATTCTTAACGCGTTGTGTTTCTAAGGTTGTAGGGTATGCGTTTATCCCTAACTCTTTGAAGCTACCAAAGGTTAATGACTACGAAATCTCTAGGATTCATAAACTTAACACTAAGGTATTATTTGGATGTTTAGCCTACAATTCCACTAGTAACTATATGCTAAGGTTCAACAAAGATTAATCAAGCATTAATAGCACAATGAATGACCTATCGCAATACTAGGTCAATCACAATTAAGATAAGAGACAACCAATCAATATTCAATAACTAGGTTTCATATTACCTAAGCAAACACACAAATAAATTAGCCGGACATGGAAAACATGCAAGCATACACACAATCAATTGAAGATATAATTGAATTAATGAATTAAAACACTTATCTTGATGTAAGATAGGGTATGGAACCCTAAAATACTGTACAAGACAGCCTTGGTTCGGTTTAGGTTTTTACTCCACAAAACTACACACTGAAAACTGAAAAATTCAGATTCTATATATAGTGTTACAAGCTGCGACGGCGTCACTCTTTAATTGTGACGCCGTCGGGTCGCCGTCATTAGGGTTTTGTATTGGCCACGTTAGCATTGTGACGGCGTCACCTTATGCCTGTGAGGCTGTCTCCTTCAATCTCTGACGCCGTCTGGATCAAATCTAGGCCGTCTGAGCTGCGACGCCCTACTCTTTTAAAACCTTATGCCGTCACTTGTAAATAAGCAATTTGGCTACTGAGTCGTCACAAAACTTGTTCCGACGGCGTCACAAGTAGAACCTGACGCCATCCCCTTTCAATTCAGCAGCCCGAGCGTCTCGATTCTTGACTTTGGCCATTTTCTTCGTATATTCGCGTCTTTTCGTCCGAATAAGTGTCATTCCAGCAATTTGCCTTCAAGAGACCTAAAAAGTGAAAATGAACGAAATTAAGTAGTAACGGATACAGAAGTGATTAATTAAGGGCTTAAATGACCCCTCAAAAAGGTACCTTTTAAATTCTTATCAAATATCCCTACACTTGGTATTTGCTTGTCCTCAAGCAAATGTGCTTTTAGCCAATTGATTTATAAATTAGGGGTCATGAAGCATTAGTTTAGAACGATCCACAACACATATAAGCCTCGCAAAAGTCGTAACAAGCACGGAAATTACATACTAGCACCTCACATGGGGTGTTTGGATACTCACATCTCTCGGGTGTATATAAAATATAACAAGTTAGAAATGGAAGATAAACACTCATTAACCGGTCCTAGTACATAGATTACCATAGGCTTGATACTAGATCAAACCTCCATCGCTTTGGCGTAAGCACCTAGGAAAGACTATCCAAGAGGTCTTTTAAAGGGTTTTAATGTTAGGCTTACGGTAGGGAAACAAAGGGTTTTGGTGGGATAGGCGATTTAGTGGTGGCAAGTCAAGAATCTTTATGTTACAAGCATGCGAAGAATGGTGTTGCTAAGCCAAGACTCGACACTCTAAACTCTAGATAACTGAAATAAACAAACATAAATTTAAAGATAGATGTAGGATGGTAGCCCGTATGTTTTTTCATTTTTTCATTTTTTTTTCATACACTTTTACTCTACCATCCTCTACGATAACATCAAAATGATAGGGATTTATAGGCACATCCCTATACTTGAGTTTTTATTAATCTAACACTAATTTGACCCGAATTGAAAAGATCAAAACACTTGGAGTACATTATTATGCAAATAAAGGGAATTTGAATTTAACGTTCCCTTCTCGTCATTTCATAAAATTTAACTTTTCCCATGAGTCACAATCGTCCCAAAACTGTGTACAAAGGATATGACTCGACTTAGCAACTTATGCAAGCAACTAGATAATTGAACTAATGGTTTAGTGTGATAACAATAATGCACTAAAAGTGAGTGCATAAAAGGTAGGCTAAGACGATTTGGGTGTACATTTGGGGGCGGATTGTAAACAATTCTCTTCATTGACATTCCGGAAAACCGAAATATCACGAGAACCGTGAAAAGGATAGGCTCTGAGGGGTTAACTAGGGGTATCGTGTACTAAAGATGAGTACAACGCAAAGGTGTGGGGGAATTACTCAACCGATGTGGAAGAAGTAATTATATTACGGGTATCAAACAAGGGTTATCCTAATGCCTCTTATCATTTAGTTATTCCTAACTACACAAGTGTAGTCTTACTAGCGATCTCGGGATGCATCACAAAACAAGTTCTAGAATCTATTATACTACCGGTTCATAGTCTAAGCATTAAAGATGAATGCTTTAATTCCTACTAATCTAAGGGTGATCCTCACATTTTTGGTGTAATTTAAGTGGTAAAGGGTTTTTGTGCTAGTCATATAATGTCCTATCCATGAGACCCTTTATTAAGACTAATGGCCCACTCCTATATGTCATGAAAAAATTTAAATTTGGTGCTAAATTTACCCTAACCGATATTTCTCATGGTTTATTACACAAATAAAATTGGACAAAGCAAATATTCAAGGATAAGCATAGTTTCAAAGTTCCCGTTTTATTTTCCCTCCCTACACTTAAACTGAACATTGTCCTCAATGTTCCCCGAAAGTATCAAAGTAATGATAATGGAAGGTAATTAAAAACGAAAGAAACTAGTACTCCCCTGATTAGCTTGGTAGGATCTGTGTGAAGTAGTGGTTACATCTTTCTTCAAGAAGAATGTTAGCGTGAAAAGCTCCTTCTCATCTTATGTATCTTCTTCTTGATAAATTAAACCTACACAGTTGAAGAAAACAAACGAACCTTCGCGTAAAATCGGCGGTAACAATATATATATGACTCTACTAAACTAGGATATAATGCTTGTGGAATGGATGTTTACAGATTTTCTGGAAAATTAAGACCTGGAAAATTCCAAAAATTTATAAGTAGCTCAGAAAACGAGAAAAAGTAATAAGATGTTTCTGCTCCTCCTGACGCCGTCAGGTTATCCTGACAGAAACTGGTCTGCGATTTTCTGAAAAAAATTCTGGAAAATTTATATTATTAGAATCTGGAAAAAATCTCTGCAAAACATCCATTATGACTCGATACAAGCATTTGACTCTAACAAACACACATGTATATCTTTTTAATAATTGTAATTCTCATGTTCACGTTCTTTTAAAAACGTGTGTAATCCTCCCTACACTTATCCCTTTTGTAAAATACATTTATATGTAATTAAGACGAGGTTAAAGACAAAATAAAGCATTTTCACAAATTCAAACATGAGAACATACAATAATGAAAAGATATATGACACACACAAAATGAAAAACAAATACACATGGGTTGCCTCCCAAGAAGCGCTTGTTTTTGTTCGAGTCACGAGCTTGACTCTACCCTTATTTAACGGATAAAGGGGAAGTTTTTCCTACACTTAAGCTTAAGTGCGGGTGATAGTAGCGATACACACCCTTAGGGTGGAAATTTGCTACGTGAGGAGAGGGTGATGGGTGATTTATATGCTCAAAGGGGTATGCTCCATTCATTATAACCTTACCTAATTCTATTGGTGTAGTGGGTGAATCAAATCTCTCTCCTAAAAATGGATCATCTTATATCAACTTCAAAAGATTCTTAGTTAAGGATCCATCTTGACCTATTAAACCTGGTTTAAACCCATACTGTTTCTTGTTATCAACCATGAATGGGTGATGTAAGTGTGTAAGGTCATGGGTTACTCCTATATTAGCTTTCACTCTACATGGCCTAGAGTCCACTATCTTTATCAAGCAACTACCCGGACTATTTATTTTGATGGGTGGATTGCGGCCTAATTCAATTCCTAGATTCACATCTAAAGACGGAAAATTGGGTAATGTTTTTGGTTGAGGATCCGGTTCATCAAAATTAGGAACTTCCCTAAAACTAAGAGTGAGGTCATGACAACAAGCATCTAAACCTACATTACCTAGTGGCGTTTGGTCCAAAGGTTCTATATCAATCGGGGTTCCTATAGTCTCTTCTACTTCTTCCGGGTAAGTTATAGGCGATGTATGTTCCTCAAGTGATGGTAGGGCTTGTGGGCTTGGAGTTTCCACCTTATTCTCCATTATATCTAGATCTCCTAAATGTTCATCATGTGTTTTAGTATGATCTAACCCAAATACACTCCTAAGTATCTCAAATCCTTCCTTAGCCATTTCAAATTCTTGGTCCGATTCATAAGAATTATTCTCAAAAATTTGATCACTATGTTCTATTTGCCTAAAGGATTCCTCACGCGTGTCATATGTTTTGGTGAAATCTATCCCACGCATGCAACTAGGTAGTTCAACTATAACCATCTCACAATCTTGTTCGGGTTTAGGTTCAATGTTCTTAAAAACTAGGTCTTTTTGATCATGATGCCTAAGGTTGGATAAATCCTCCTTATCCATTTCCTCAAGTTGTGACAACTGATGGTTTATGCTTAGGAGGCTTTTCTCAAAAATTTTCCAGATGGTCTCACTAAAAGGAGTTGATTCTAACAATGACCGTTGAATAGAAGCCACAAAAGCACAAAATTTATCAAATCCATCCAACCTTACACCCATCTCCTTTTGGATATCTCTAAGATCACTCACAAATTCATTAGAACAATAAACAACAATCCAATCTGCGAAATTCAATTGTTCCTCATTTGTTAATGATTCAAATGCAACTTCACTTGCCATAGCGACAAATGAAAAGGGTTTTACGAACACAAGCACAAAGAATAGGGATAGACTACAAGGAAGCTAAAAATGAGAAAAAAGCTTACTTGATAGGAATCAAGTAAGGAAACCTAAACGAGATAGAAATCTAACTAGCTATTCTATTCCCCGTCAGCGGCGCCAAAAACTTGATACGCTTACACAGCGCGTTCAGGGTCAAAGGAACTTCCTTTTCGTCGAGCAAGTTTTTCAACACCCTAGGCAGTGAACCTAATCGTTGTAGTGTAGTATTAGGGTAAGCCACGGGTATTGATATCGTTCTCTAAGGGAATAGGAATGCTAGTGAGAAGTTACTACGCTAAGGTTGGGGTTGAGGAAGATTATTTTTTTATCTTTTTTATATTTTTTAGGAAATGGAAAGTTACGAATCTCGGGGTTTGGATTTGGGGGTTGGTATTTCTACCGATTACTCTACTTATCTAATTATCTAATTAACTAAGCTAGGGGTAGTCTATGTCTATTGTTGTGTGCTCTTATGATGATTAAAAATGTGCTTACTTAGGTTTTATTACTCCCTAGTTATCTCCTATTGATGGTTGAATTGTCACATCCTTATTCTTAACGCGTTGTGTTTCTAAGGTCGTAGGGTATGCGTTTATCCCTAACTCTTTGAAGCTACCAAAGGTTAATAACTACGAAATCTCTAGGATTTATAAACTTAACACTAAGGTATTCTTTGGATGTTTAGCCTACAATTCCAGTAGTAACTATATGCTAAGGTTCAACAAAGATTAATCAAGCATTAATAGCACAACGAATGACCTATCGCAATACTAGGTCAATCACAATTAAGATAAGAGACAACCAATCAATATTCAATAACTAGGTTTCATATTACCTAAGCAAACACACAAATAAATTAGCCGGACATGGAAAACATGCAAGCATACATACAATCAATTGAAGACATAATTGAATTAATGAAATAAAACACTTATCTTGATGTAAGATAGGGTATGGAACCCTAAACTACTGTACAAGACAGCCTTAGTTCGGTTTAGGTTTTTACTCCACAAAACTACACACTGAAAACTGAAAAATTTGGATTCTATATATAGTGTTACAAACTGCGACGGCGTCACTCTTTAATTGTGACGTCGTCGGGTCGCCGTCATTAGGGTTTCGTCTTGGCCACGTTAGCATTGTGACGGCGTCACCTTATGCCCGTGACGCCGTCTCCTTCAGTCTCTGACGCCGTCTGGATCAAATCTAGGCCGTCTGAACTGCAACGCCCTACTCTTTTAAAACCTGATGCCGTCACTTGTAAATAAGCAATTTGGCTACTAAGTCGTCACAAAAGTTGTTCCGACGGCGTCACAAGTAGAACCTGACGCCGTCCCCTTTCAATTCAACAGCCTGAGTGTCTCGATTTTTGACTTTGGCCATTTTCTTCGTATATTCGCGCCTTTTCGTCCGAATAAGTGTCATTCCAGCAATTTGCCTTCAAGAGACCTAAAAAGTGAGAAGAAACGAAATTAAGTAGTAACGGATACAAAAGTGATCAATTAAGGGCTTAAATGACCCCTCAAAAAGGTACCTTTTAAATCCTTATCAACCCTTCTCCCCATCTTGCGGGATAAATGGGTTTGGACTTTGGAGGGTTCAGGTGAGTTTTCTGTGGCTTCGGTTAGAAGACTTTTAGACGATAGATTTCTGCCAGAGGTTTCTTCCAAAACTAGATGGATTAATGGAGTTCCTATAAAGGTTAATATTCATGAATGGAAAGTCAGATTAGAATCATTAGATTGTTTGCCTACTAGGTTTAATATCTATCATAAAGGTATGGAGATTGAGTCTATACTTTGTCCTATTTGTGGCAAGGCAGCGGAATCTTCTAGTCATTTAGTTTTTGCATGCCCGATGGTGAGAGAGTTTTACCGTAAGATTGCTATCTGGTGGAATTGTAGCTTCGTTGAGGTTTCTTCGTTCGAGGAATGGGTGGATTGGATTTCAAATCTTCGAATGAAGTCGACCCTTAAACAGATGCTGGAAGGAGTTTTCTATATTATGTGGTGGTTTGTTTGGCGTTATCGTAACAAAACTCTTGTTGATTCAAGATCTCCTTCCAAAATGGCTCTTTTCGATTATATAGTTGCTCGTTCATTTTCTTGGTGTAGATTTAGATGTAAGGCTTCTTTTAGTTGCGTAGATTGGCTTAAAACCCTTATCTTGTTTCTTTGTAATTTCCTAACGTCTTGCTAGCGTTCTAATAAAATCCACCGTTCAAAAAAAATTACAAAGAAATATTAAGAAGAGGGTTTTGAAGCTACGCTGTCTGATTGGGACAAAGTTTGCTATTTCTACAAACCAAAAAAAATGATGGATCAACTATGGAATCAACCAGCATATCTTTATTCGGTTTGTTGGCGTCAAAGATAAAAGCATTCCTGAATTTCCAAAGCGACCAACTTGTTGTCAACACGATAACTTGAAAAATCAATCTCTGAGAACTCATAAGATGAACTTGATGTCAAGGATAGAATGTACGGTAGGCGGAGATAGATCACACCAACGATAGACGAAAGCCCAAATATCCAAAGCAACATGACATGTAATAATGATATGATCAATGGTTTCAACATGAGAGTCACATATGGGGCAAAGAATGGAAGGAACATCTATACCTCGAGAGTCCAAATTAGAACTAGTAGGAATTCTATCCAAACGACATCTCAGAAAAAATATATTAAATTTTCTGGGAACAAATTTGTTCCAGAAAGTCTTGAAAATCCCAGTTGGAAGAATGCAATTGTCAATAGACCAACGAGATTAACGAACTGAGAATCATAAATCGCCACCAATATTCCAAATCCAGTAATTAGGAGAGTTTCCAAGGTTTACAACTGATAAAAGCCTTTCAAGATCAGAAAGTTGAGAGCATGAAGCTCCCCTTGAAACTGCATGTCTTGTAAGCTCCCGAAAAATTTCATTATAATTAAAATCTTAATCATGAATAAAGCACGGCTTAGAACATTATGAAATTTTCCCACTCATCACATTTGCATATCATTTGGCATATGCATGATCAACACGACTTAAGCGTTCAAAAATATACCGTTGTGATCAGAACAAGATTCCCCACGATCCCAATATCCTTAAATATTTAATATATACAAATAAAATTATATAAAAATATAAAATAAATAAAAATAAATAAATAAATAAAATAAAGTATAATTAATTTGGACCGGGCCTAAGCCCAACACCTATTTCCATTTGGGCCTCGCCTTGCAGCAAGCCCAACTCGCTACACATTTTTCTTTGGGCCTTTAATTGATCCGATCCAAACCAATGTCCAAGCCCAATTCTTTTCTCCTTTTTCTTTGGGCCTCGTAGCCACAAATCCACACCAAGCCCAAGTGCAAAATTTAAGATTTGTGATAAATTGTCTTGTGTTTTCTCTTTTGGTAACCGGTCGAGCAAAAAGAAACCATAACCCAACTAATATATCAAATCTAGACCAAGTTCATCCCTCCCTCCTCTTTGTTCCCTAACTATCGTGTGTGTGTGTGTGAAAAGAAGGAAACAACACATGGGTTTAAGCCACCCTAACCCACCATTAAAATAATACCTATCTATTTTAAAACACCCTAAGAGTCTTTGACCTAGATTGACTTTCAAATCCAATGGATTTTATGTTTGCTTGATTTCGACTAGGCAAGGCACCATGCCCTTTCTTCGCTGCCATGAAACGCGCGCCCAAACATATCACACATGTGTTCTAAAACCTTATAACTTGAATTATTTTTGTATAAACAAATGGTAAAGCCATGCCCATCTTTTCTTTATAGACCATACCTCAAAACTTGGCAAAATTCACAAGTCCACAAACTCACAACTCACTCAAACTCTCACTCGTCCAGTGTGGAAATATATTTCGTGAGCTATATGAAGGAAGAAGAGCAAAGGATAACAAATCAAGTGTAATATTGAACGTGTAAGGTTATAAAGAGAACACGGGGTTCTCGAATCCAACTCATTTGTTCACACGTTGTCTCATCGCCACCACTCCTTGTGAGTGAAGTAAGTTTCCTTTTCACAACTCTTTTTCTCATCTTATATGTATATATCACACGATAGGATACGTTGCGTGCACCCATAGTCACGCCACACTTTAATAAAACGTGTACAATGAATTTTACTACTCTCTAATGCATACAATTGATCAAGGTACTTTGTAAAAACCTGACATCTACCCACACGACATTAACAATCGATCTAGAAGCCCTTTGAAACCCTCCCCAATACCTCGTCTATTTTGAAAACGAAATCAAAATCGTATGGGCCTTAAGGCCCAATATGCGAGAAACAAGCCCAAAGATAGTATACCCGGCCCAATTAGGAGGAAAATAAGGTAAAAAGCTAAATATAAGCTAGTGATAAGCTTATGAAGAGTTTAAAAAGTTTTTGCAAGACAAAATAATGTTTCGGACTAAATATGCAAATCGTATGGTTTTGGGTAGAAAATGTAACATTTTCGAAAGTAAAAGGGTATGTTTTTACGTAATTTAAACGCATGGGAAAGTTTAGGGTAGATTATGTCACGATTCGAAAGTTAAAGGGGAGAAAGTAGTAATGCACGCGAGTGCATGGAAAGTCCAGGGGCAGAAATGCAAATAAGGCAAACTAGTTATAAAAGTAAAAATAAACTTTCGAGGCTAAATATGTAAACTTGGGAAATTTGAGGTTTAAAGTGTAAAAACCGAAATAGAAGTGTTTTGTCAAAACAGTTTTGTTAAAGGGTCAAAACTGTCATTTTTGGAAAGTTGGAGCAAAAGTATTTTCGGGGTATAAATTGTCAATTTCTCAAAGTTGAAGGACTAAACTTGTATATTTTGACACTTGAGGGTAAAAAGAGTAAATTCGAGAAAAAGTTTAGAAAACTTATAAATATATCACGACTTCATAAAAAAGAGTATTTTGATCATTTAAAGTGTTTATAAGTATTTTTACTTCGACTATTCGTTTAACTTATATATATATATATATATATATATATATATATATATATATATATATATATATATATATATATATATATATATATATATATATATATATATATATATATATATATATATATATATATATATATATATATATATATATATACTAGTGTCAAAACCCGTTCGATGGACGGGTATGACTTGTGGTTTTTATTTTTAGGTTTTAGTAGAACAAATATATAGTAAAAAGTCCGTTCAAAAAAATATATAGTAAAAAGTAATTAAAAGTTAAATTAAACACGGCATAAGATATCAGTTTAGCTACGTAAAACAAACAAAAAATTGCGTCTAGATAACAAACCATGATCCATCTTGATTCGGTTTAAGACAAAGTCCCTTCACCATTTCTAAACAGCAGCTTCATTCCTCTGAACCAGCCTGACATGTCGACACATAAGGTTTGATGTGACAAGTTTAGTTGATGTACCGATATGAAGTAAGGTTATTAAAATAATTTTTAATTCAATTAAAGATGCCAATTTTGCAGCCAAGTGCAGATTTTGATTCACTGAACAATCCAAGATAAGTCTAGGAGAATCACTACGCTTAATCTAGTGAGACAAACGGTTGTATATTTTTTCTGAACGGTTTAATATTGGTAACTGGAAAACATCATGCCCTCTTTCATTCGTACACATGTGGGCGTATTTGGAACCACACAGAATCTGAAAAACCACCTCGCAAGCATCCACACGTACAGCCTCTTGAATTGGTTTGCCATAAAGCTCGTTGTAATTAAAAATTCCAACATTCTAGTTCAATTCATTACATATCAGGTTCATTTCTTTTATAGTCTTATTTTTTCTTCTCAATGTGCTTGATTGGAAGCCTTGCAATTAAGACAATTAAGTTGCATAAGTATTTTATGGGAAAAACAATAAATAATACAAACTCTTGATTAAATGTTTAAGAAGCAAGTGGGAATACCATATGGACGACCACATTGAAAGCATCAGTAGCAAAATCACGCACAACAGAAAACCTGGTCGTTACCTCTTCGTTAAGGGTGACACGAAGCTTCCAAATTCTGAAACCGAACCTCGTGGCTCAATTTCCCATAAAGAAACTCCGGGTTGCTTTGGTACTTCTAGGCAACCCCACGTAACCTGAGGGTATGGTAGACATTTAAAATCACGTCAAAGTAGTATTTTAGTCACTTGGTAAATAGACTAAACACTAACAAAAAAAGGACAGTCGAATAAGCGAAACTCCATCGTCTCAAATGACTAATAGTATTATGTATAATTACAAATCCAAACTAATAAAAGTATTATGCATAATCTACCATACCTGAGAAGTTTTCTTGTCAATCGCAGCCTGGGTCAAACAGGCGAACATGTAAAACCTGTCAATATTTATTAAAAGAAAACTTTAGGTACACAAAGTAGATTTTTTGGCCATTAGACCACCTCTGCATTTGGAAACTATAGTTGATAATTGTTGCAATTACATATTGCAGTAAAGACCAGCGTAATAATTCAATCCATAAGGACCACAACGAAAACTTTCAAACAACTAATTTGGAAAAATATCCCAATGCTCACAGTTTTTCCTTCCAGGCTCATGCTTAATATTGTTATCTTGATAAAAATAAGTCAATCCAATCTGGACCCATTGCAGGCCCCTGTTGACTTGATTTTACCCGAAACAACTTATAGCCCCAAAAGAGGGGCAAAGACGGAGAAAGCCAATATCTCATAGACCCACATATGAATTTCTTGAAATATATCAAAACAAAGAGTATCAAGTACATATATAATCATGTAGTATGATGTACGTATATGAATATGATCATGCATAAATTATGATTATTTTATACTCCTTACGTCTAATATTAAGTGTTCACTTTTCACTTGCACAAAGTTTTAGGCAATTTCACTAACTATATTTTCCACTAATCAAATATCATTTTCATCCACTAAAGTCTCATCTCATTGGTTGGAATACATTATGGACACTTAATTTGGGATATCTCAAGATTCCATTGTGAACACTTAATATAGGACGGGGGGAGTAACACTTATAAGAACTTGCACGGAGTTTAAACATGAATCATATTTACTTTAGATATTAATTACGGGTTTAAATTAAAATAAATATATTGATAATTGTTGTGAAGAATGTTGTACTGTTCATTTTACAATGTGTCCAAAAGCAGACCCATCGTTACAAACGTTCGAGTTCCAATGAGTCGGGATGGTTACACATTTATCAATCACACCAACACATTTAACTAATACAATCTCATATAACTTAACGACAATTATATCGATCACAATCTAGGAACAACCCTCAAAGATACTAATATCGATCAGGGACTCAATCATGTAGTTGGAACCAAGAAAGATACTACTATACTACTCATTTCTAGAATCACTTTCCATGATGATTTCCTAACAACTGTTTTCTTCAACTACAAAAACTTGATAAATCCAACTAAAAACCACACCCTTTTAATAAAATACATAGTAATTACTAATAAGGTTTGTCACCAAGACCAACCTATACAATAGCCGTTCCATAAAATCTTCTTCCTTCATCCTTAAAAGAGAACAACAAAATCTTCTTCCTTTATCCTTAAAATAGAACAACGTACCTCTTCTCCTAGAGTAGACCAAAAATCGACGAAAGTGCCAACAGATAATCTCGCAGCATGCAATGTGCATGTTTCCCGGCTCCCATGACCTCTGCCATACCCTACCTCCCCTTGACTAATCCATCTACGATCTCATCCTCCACTCGCGCCTGGATAAAGTATTGCACGCTCCCGCTCCCTTGTTCTAGCACTGTCAAAGACCTGATTTGAGCATAATATGAGATAAAAAAAAATTATCACTCCAGAAAAATGATATTGCAAATAGTAATTAATTGTAGGACAATTATACATGCATCGGGCATGTACATTTTAGAGCACCTTAAAATATTTTCATGATCAATTATTTTCAATATTAATTTTAACAAATTTAGAGATTTAGGCTAGAGCGGGTTTTTGTTCCATGAGTTCTTAGACGAAGGTTAAACAGTATACAGAAGCACACATGCCAATGATAATTCCTAAGTTTATATGCTTATGCTAACATATTTATGTGTGTCCTTATAATACATCCTTCATTACGCATTCATCAATTTTAGTTTGTATCATTTTGTTTCTATCAGTTTTACAAAAATCTACGATAATAATTTTAGTTTGTATCATTAAGTACATCTTTATATTTCTACTATTACGACATTTAATAATGAAGATAGATACAATACCTCAACTATGGATGGAGTGTTCTTCTTATGCGCCTAGACTCGACTCGCGCGACCAGTGCCTCAAGCCCAATCTAAATTACTATTGTAGATTTCTGTAAAAGCTTACATGACGTTTTTGCTGCACCTCCATAAGCATGCTTTTGTATGTGTATAAATGCAGCTTTGTTCCTTATGTAGTCATATAAAATATATTGTGCAAGTCTTCATGATTGGCTTTTTAAGGATAACAAATTCTTTACAAACCATCAAGTTTCATCTCTAAATCAATCTTTTCGCTTAAATACTGAAAATCGAATAAAAGATTAACATATGCATAAAAAAATCTAGATATGAATAAACATCTATAAGATGATGTAAGTTTAGGTGCGATATAATTTCATTTTATTCCGATTTAGAGGTCACGTGTATAAATGTCATTTGTCATACAAATATAATCTGTCTTTAAACTTCCAGGTTTTGGTGAGTTCATCAAGGACTATGTCCAAGACATATTGGTCATTATTACTCCCCCATCGCAAAAATCGGGTTGACCAGTCAATGAGGGCCCGAGAGAAATCAGTCTTAGGTCTTAAGGTCAGCCAAAGGTCTCAAGGGAATAAGGGTCAACCAGCACCCAAAGGGGTGCACGGGTCAGGGTGTCCCCGCTGATTTAAACATTGGGAGAGGTATAGCATTATAACTCACCAAAACCTGCAACGCCACAACCAGCATCGAGTTCAATAACACGTTTTCCTTTTAATTTAAATGGAAAAAACTTTCCCTTCCTACAATTTTTCTCCTACAAAAACTTAACATCAATTGTCCTTAAGCTACATTAGTTCACAATCAAGTAAGAAGGTTGTAATAGCTTTAATCATGAACGTTTTTACATTACCATATACTTGACTAATACCATAAAAGCATCCCAAACCGTCGTCCGTAAATGCTTAGAATTCGGAGCCAAATAAAAAACCAAACAACTTTCAAATAAAATCAGACTTAATGTCAAACCAAAAACAGTCGATTAGCCAGTCATGTACCTGCAAAAACTGCAACTGATAACCAAACACTTCAAACAAAACAGCAGATGTTTGCGGTGAATTCAACCTACAAAAGTTATCATATTCATTCAACAACCACCCAGTATCCATAAAATCATCTCTATATCAAAAACAATAATTACCTATCAGCCTCCATAAGATCTTAACAATCTTGAACACAAACAATTAGTCCAAAATCTCACCCCAATCAAAACCCAAATCAGCAAATATTAAGGGGATGTTTGTTCAAGGTTATGGAAAGGTTAAATACATGAGAATGATCAAGGTTTTTATTAAAAGGAGTGAAGGGAACATCCTTTTTCACGACTGTTGGAGATCATTCTCCAAATAATTCAAGAACCAAATCTGCAGCAGGACCTCGTTGGATACCTTTACTTAATTGTATCAAGGTGTCCTTCATTCTACAGTATGTGTCACCTACACACACATGCAAAAGGTTCTTAATATTTCATTATAACGAATGATTACCTTCAGTCGATAAACAACGCCTTGTTCAAGAGCAGGAGAGCCTGGATCATCCTTGTTTTGTTTTAGAACAACCACATCATGTGTCCCAAACTGAAACAAGATAACATTAGCTTAGAAGTTAGAACAACCATATCAAAAAAATGTACTGTTTATAGGTTAGCTACTTATCTGATTAAAAGTTCGTAAATAGCTCTCTAATTCGAGTGTAAACTAATAACATAGGTGCCTTAAATTATTAAGTATCTGGTTTAGCAAAAGCATCAGTCAAGCTTTTTCATGAAGTTATAACTGATATATTATAATTGGTTGTAAGGATATCTGTTTGTAAACTCCAAACATATTTTCAAGAAAATACATCAGCAATGGACCACTTTTTATAATTTCAAATTAGCTATTACCTTAAGCTTTTTCAAATTAGCTATTACCTTAAGCTTTTGTTTCTATTTCTTTGACTCTACCCAAAATAACCACATGGTCTACAGCAAATCATGTTTCACAACAGTTCATTTTATTGGAACCAAATTTGACATATCCTAAATGCACAAGTTAATTTAAGGTTTTCATTTTTATTATGGGATCATTTTGCTCATCTTACCTCCGTTAAACGAAAGCATGACATTTCGTCCATCCACTTACCCATTGATGACTGATTTAAATACAATGAGGTGTTTGGCATAACCTCATGATCATGTGTCATCGCCTATCCTGAAAAAAACACTCTGAAATTGATTATCAGAAACAAAATAGAACATACTGTTCAAAAAGGAACCTAGCTCAAGGTAGATTACCATATCAAATAGCCAATCACAGTCTTTTCATCACTCTGTAGACCTCATGCAACGACTCTCTGTTCATCACCTTCTATCTGTTGTTTCAAAATGCCTTCAATTTTTTCCTGTACATTTGTGAAAAGTTGAAAAGAATTATAATTCCATGAGTACATCCATCAACCAAATAGATGGCAACAAACAATCTTGTTAGTTGATACTTTCTGTTATACTGACCTGCTGAACCCACTAATGGAACCCATAAACTGAACCAAACTGATGTACAAACACAATAAAGCCACCCACCCCTTGTATCCCTTGAACCCATCAACTGAACAAACCCACTAAACAAACCCATTGAACCAACCACACTGACACAACCCACTGAAGCAACCTCATGAAACAACTGACTGACTGAAGCCTCTTAGAACACATGAAAATATAGAGAGAAAACTTGTTCAAGAGAAGGGCTTACAAAACCTTTAAACGTTGGCGGTGAGCATGGCTGTTGTATGTATCGCATGGCTGCTCGCGTCAATGCTAACTTGCTCCCAAGCCTCGTAGATCTTTCCACATGTTCCAGAATTTTCAACAGCTGAAGAACATTTATGGAGATGGAAACCTGATATAGTTACTTCTACTGTTACAAAAGAATGCGTCACCAGATGTTTTTATTATAAGGTCTCTATTACAATAAGGAAAAAAGGCCAGATAGCACATCTCTATTGGGCTAAAACGAAGTTTCTTAGGTATTCGAAGAAAATGAAGCGACAAATTATATAGGCGTAGCATTTTACACTTTAGGCAAAGAATAAGAAGTGTACAATCTGTAAAAGTGAGAACACTTACTATGAAAGCTCCTTCTGAGACTTGTATCCAGAACCTGATGCGGAAGCATCGGTGCTTCCTTTTACTAAATCAATAAAATGTTGATTTTCATGGTTATCTAGGCGTTCTGTCAGCAAAGGGTAATTGTCTATTAGAATATTCTGTTCTTGAGAGGTAACAGCCATCCTAGTCCAAAAAACATTAGATAAATGGTCACATCATTAATGCAATCGTCCAGTATATCAAATTGGATAAAATGTTCATACACGCATGGTATTATTATGTTAACATGTACCACAAAGACATCACATATGCAGCATAAGCAGTGTTCTACAGAAATAAATATCTATCAAATAAATGGCGACGATAAAGACTACTACAAACAAATAAAATTCTATAATATCATAACACTTATCTATTCTAGAGCAACCTGATATACATATTAAGTGCATTCCTAGTACACCTCATTGTAGAAACTTATGATATCTACATATCATAAGCTGTTAAGGCAACTTTCTGATATGAAAAGGGTAAATTGAAATGCGTCAATTCATAATATACTTATAATGTTGTCCACCATCAGTATAAAACATTCAAGACGGGCTGACATTAGCTGTTTAAATACTTGTCCATTAAGAGCAGCAATGGCGTCCTTTATTTTAGCTTTACTTGTCATTGTTTAGAAACCAAACTCGTGTGAACGTTCATTTTCACTATCATAAATGACCCCTGCATCAACCACCTTCTCGGTTTCATTGAACACATGTCTAGTTGACCAAAAAACATAACATAGAAGCAGCAATGGTGTCACTCATTTCAGCTTTACAGGTCATTCCAGTTGACCAAAAACAATTTGACATAGAAACATTAAAGTCGATTGTTCAGGTGTAAATTTCGAACATATGGTTAAACACGTCAAATAGGTAAATTAGCTACAACCAAAATGAATTTAACATCCTAAATTTTTTTATTTTAAAAATTGGATTAAAATGCTTACTTGTTAAATGGGACACCACTATATGTATATAAAGTGAATATCACGATCATACCAAAGCTGGCTAATTACTGAAGGTGTGAAAAACAGGTCGGCACCAGGATGTCTATGTTCATGCTGAAGCATGTTGCTCCATTGTGTTCATAACCCGACATCTTGCATGAAATCTCTTCGTGAGCAAGTCTTACTGCAACAACAATTCAAATGCATTTAAAGATAAGATGCAAACAAATCTTGCACCAAATTTTAGAATAATGTCATCCAAAGTTCAATGGATTCCTAGAATTATATCGAGTCTTTCTTAACTATTACCACATGCTAACAAAGGATTATCAAGACTAATTAACAAAGGATCGTACCAAAGCTGGCTAATTATATCGATTTTACCTCTTTTGCTCAATGGAGAAGAGCCCAACATCATTGAATATGTCGTAAATTCAAGGGTATGTGTCAAATGGCTCACCACCTGGAATAATATAAAAAATTATTGTGTGAATCAACTTAAGATAGAGCTAGTAATCAGTTGGGGTTTGAAGAAGCTACTAAAACAGAGCAGCATACTTGTTCAAGAAATATGAATAAAAACAATTGTTTATACCAGTCATGTACAACACCTATGACCCCATGGTAATGGGTCAGATTGGTTAAAGGCCTTTCACAGTGACATTAAAATATTTTCAATCTTTGATTAAAGAATTTATCAGTTTATGATAACAAATATTAGCTATTTATATAATTATAGAAAAAGTTATGGGCTAGAATTGCCATTTGACTCATGCTCCTTTTGACTAACTTTATTTATATGACCCGTTTTGCGACAAAACAGAACCCAAATCCAGCTATTTATAGTTAAAAGGAGCTGAAAGTTCCACTTATTGACAGATATGCCTTAACGAAATCTAAAAGTATTAAACTGTAAAGAGCACAATATGTTTTCACCCATTAAAAAGGCTAACTAACCTATATATAATTCAGTAAACAAAAATAATCTTCAATTTCAGGTTTCTGGTATTTTCAATACCAAGTTAGAAAAAGTCAATATGGTCAAATTCAATAACATTTCATCTGCCATATCACTTTGAATTGATAACTCGTACAGATTACCTAAAATCCATTTTTTTACTATAAAAAGCTTAATCAGTATATGGGACCATAACCTGTATAATGTGTGAAATTTAGCAAACAATAAAGGAATATTACCCGGTCAAATGACACCTTCCATTATATAATTTTATGCTTTAGCAACAGACATGCTTCATGATTTCCAGTAACGTTAGTTGTTCAACACTAAAGCCTATAAAATGTCCATATCCTTCCCTTGTTGGTTCCGAAATGAAAGAAATCCAGATTCCCTAGAGCGTCCGTTTTTTGGTCCCACATAACTCTTGCATCACTGATGGGAAAAATAATAAAGAAAAGGAAGAGAAAACTTTATATCAAACACATCAAAGATCAGGATTGAACTCTCACTTGCAAAAAATCTAACGTCTTTACCCTGTATTGTAATGAGATTAAAAGAATGTTTCCATCCTAATAACTCGATCACATCCGCTAAGTAACATAAATCCTAACGTCAATAGTGATCAGAATACGAAAGTTGATTAAAAATATTAGTAAGAAAGATATTCGAAATATGGTCTCCACTCCTCCAGCCGCTGCCGTTATGGCCATTGCTGCAGTAACTTCACTTAATCCATTAGCACACATCACAAGGTTCTTAACAGTGCGTGAAATTAAATATGTTGCATGTCTCAGTAACTCTAGCATTTGCCTTTGTCAAACTCATTCCAAGATCTGATTTAATTGCATATCAGAGATCCACAACTAACCAAAACATATGGATTCCTAAGCCTTTGTGTGAGTCTACTTCATGGTTCAATAAGTTATAAATAATGAACAACTACTACTTTAAATGTTATGTCAGGCTGTATGAATAAACGTTAGTGACACAAAACTAATAGAAAGTATGCACCATCTGGTACATGAATAAATGTTAGTACGCTGCAATTATTGTTTTTAGGTCTATTTCTCCCACCTGGGTAGAAGCAAACCTCATGAGTCCCTTTAGTTGTGGGTACCTAATTACGCCTAACTATTATCACCATCTACAAAGGCATACATTAGATCCACTCAATATCCAATTCCAACAAACTGCCATTGTTAGTTATCTGGATTGATTTGTTCCGGTTAATAGATTTTATAAAAACAAAGTTCAATGATGCTCTTTGTAAACTACAAAGTGCAAATATAGTTGGTTTTTCTTAACTCAAGTAGCCTCATAAACAATCCAAAAGCAGAGACAATCCATCAATCCGTTAAACTAATTTAATGATAATCAAATATACCTTGCGAGATCAATTTTTCATTGACAATCAAAACAACCATTCTACATATTACCCCTGATCATTTACAATCAAAATAAAGACACTTACTGAAAATCAAACATACCCGATTAAATACTAATGGGTGTGTTATGAGTAGTTAACACCATGATTTATTTATCAACAACCCAAATTCATGAAACAAAAAAAACATTGATTAAATAAAAAGATTAAGGTTGATATCACTAAAACTGATTTTGCAAAGTTGCTGCTAGTTTTGGTGTATCTCATTAAAAAAATCTTTACATACATAAGTACATAGCTTATCGATCATCCGGAAGTTAAACATAGCATGCATTGCATGGTAGCAAATTAAACATAACCATCATCAAGTTTATACCAAAACAAACCTGGTCACCAGTCGTTGTTGAATTTGGAGAACCATTGTTAACCTGAAAGGCTGAAATTATTCGAACCATTGTTAACCTATTAAATATGAAAGTGATCCATGCTTATCATAATTCGAGAACCATTAACCTGAAGTCAATCGAACCATGCATTGTCAACCTGAAATCATTGTCTACAAAAAAAATCTTGTTAAAACCTTATATTCAGCCTATTAAATATGCAAGTGATCCATGCTAATCATAATTTATTAACTGCTTAACACATTGAATATCTTACATGTTATAAACATACCTGCTTGATCAAAATCACTGTTGAGGGAAAAGAGGCATGCTTCTATACGTGAGAATAAAAACATTAGGGTTTGTAGGAGAAAGAAGCGCACGTTTTATTTAGTGGGCTATATTTAAGGAAAAGATTTGTATAAAATTGACAATAATTTCTCTTTATTAATTTTGATTTGAAAAGAGAATATCAAAAGTTTCATTGTTCCAGTGGTTGAGATGTTTGTTATTGTTAGTAGAGATCTCATGTTCGAACCTTGTTAGTTACATTTTTTTACAATACATTTAATAATCCGAAAATTAGTCAATTTAATCAAATTAAAAAAAAAATGCCACATGTATTCAATGATAATTAAAAAAAAAATGCCACATAAATACAATGATGAAATGGAAATATGGCATGGCATTATGGGATGCCAAGTGGCATTTTATGTGGCATGCCTACTCTTATATATAATGTATAGATATAGATACATATATATATATATATATATAGGGGAGGGTTAACGTGAGATCAAACTTAAAGTTGTAAAAATAAGATCAAGTCTAAAAAACCACTAAAACATTTATAAATAACAATTTTAGCAATAATACACATAAAAATAATATTTTAATATAAATTAACATTTTAGCAACTAATAACCAAATGATACATGGGTTTGGATTAGTGATACACCTGATACACATTACACTAACAAACATTCCAAAACCTTATACACATACAAAAACGTGATACACATTACACTTCTAATCAAAGTGTATCATCTAGGTTTCGTAAATTTTAAAAAGAAATCTATCGAAACTTTAACAATTTTAGTTGTAGTTGATAAAAAATTTATTCTTGTTGTAAGGAGAGTGTCGCTTGTCAAATTTTAGTTTGATCTCATTTTTACAACTTTAAGTTTGATCTTATTTGATCTAGATTCTATACATACATACATATATATATATATATATATATATATATATATATATATATATATATATATATATATATATATATATATATATATATATATATATATATATATATATATATATATATATATATATATATATATATATATATAATTATAAAAGTTTAATTATATAAAACTGTAATCCGGTAATAATGCACATGGAATATAAATGAATTAAAACACTCGATAACATCATTATTTCCACAAGATCACAACGGGGAAACATTTCACTTATGCGTAAGTGAGGATCTTTGATAAATATCAAACTAAGTCAATGTAGCACGTAAATTAACTTAAAACGTTAAGCACGCACAACACCCTATTGAATTGGATAATTCAGTGATCTATTGAATAAGTATATTCAATGCTCTATTATTTTGGTCGCGAACCAAAGGTTTATCATATTCTGAGACTCGTCATCTCATCATTTTTAGGTTTCGGTTTGGAACCTCCACTACATTGTACTTGACCTATTTGTGCTTGTTCATTTATCATCAAGGTGAGTTCATAGCCTCGTTTTTACTTTTATTTGCAAACCCCGCGAGGGAGATGCATGCTCTAAACTAGAACACAAGGTTTTTCATAAATATTCGCTTCTTGATTATTGTAATTGCCTAAGTATTTAGCCATAAGTCCCCTGTATCATGAACCCTTAGTCACCGCGAGTGAACGTAGATATCGTGAATAGTATTATGGGGAGTAACGACCCCGTCTTGGTTATAGAAAATAACCGGGGCGCACCATATTTGAATTGCATTAGGTAATTGGCTATTACCTCCTTTGGGGCAAACTTACGTACACCAGTAATTTGGTGTATGCAGTTGAGTCTTGGTTTTGAGTTTAGCGCATAATAATCTGTAATTTTCTTTATGATATTGTTAGTTTACAATTATCATGTTCATATTTTTGTGTTCAACTTTAATTTAAACCTATGGATTTCACTCAACATTATTGTTGACCTTTTTAAGCATGTTATCTCAGGTAATCAATGAAGATTATGTTCGAGGCACGGAGTGGGCATACCAACACCTTTTCTTGTGGTGTAAACATAAAGTTGTCATTTCTTTCAAACTCATGCTCCATATTTTGGGAAAACATTTGAACAATTTGAAATATTTTGTAACAACAATGAGTTTTCGATGAATGATAACTATTTTTATTAAAACGTCTCTTTCGAGTCGTTTTCTATGATTATTGACTATGATCTCCATTCGAGTAATACTCCGATTAGTCTTCCGTTGTCATTATAATCACAGGGGGTGTTACATGTCTCCATTGCCAACTCCCTCTATTATCAATCCAACAGCTTGCGCTTTAACTTGCATTAACTTGCTTTGGACTAGGACTATAGATCTCGAATACGGCTTGCGCTTCCAATAAGGCTTGCGCTTTAACTTGCTTTAGACTAGGACTATAGGTCTCGAACGGTCGAACTTTTTTATTAAGCTTCTTCGTTATTATTAGAAAAGTTTGCATGATTGCTTATTAGGCTGTTTGGAACCAATAATATGCCTAAGAAAATAAGATCTAACAGTTAATAAACGGACACGCTTGCACTCTAACTTGCCTTGGAGTGGAACCACGTTTCGGCTTGTCAACTGTATATTATATTATACATAGAGTAGCGATCCTTTAGAAAGTGTAATAATTTACAAAGTCTAGAAAGTCATCCACGATGTGACATGTGTCCCACCTAATTTTCAAACAGAATTTTGGTCAAAGGGGCATTTTGGACATTTGACTCGTTTTTTTAATTCCACCCCGAACTTCAAACGCAAATAACTTTCAAACGAAAAACTTTTACGAAAAACCGATTTCACCATAATTTTTAAAATTTAATCCTCTTTAATTTGATATAAATTTTGATATATAAATCGGAAATTTTCTTTTTAAGATTTCAAGTGGGTTATGATTTTCTTGAAATTTTCGGCATATTCGACCCTACTTTTATCTAATTTAAAGGTTGATTTACACAAAATTTAAAACACGAAAGTTGTAGATTTTAGTTCACTCTTTACACAATTTTTTGAATCACTCAAATCCGATATGAAATAAGTGAGATATCGCACGTTAAAAATGGCGTTTTAGTCATATTTGTTGCACACAATGTGTTTGATAAAATGTCTAGCTTAGATTTTTAGTGTTAAAATTGTGTTAAATGCTCTAAATTTTGTACCACAACGCATCATTAATCATTTTATTAATGTAAGATTCAAAAAGTGATGTTTTTTTAGTCGTTAATTTAAAATAAAAATGCACGTTTTGTTCATCGGTTAATCTTGGTTCATCAATCTGATGAACTGATGAATCAAATCAAAACTGATGAACCAAACCAAACTGATGAACTGATGAACCAAACCAAAACTGATGAACCAAATCAAACATAGTTCATCAGTTTATTTTGGTTCATCAATCATAGTTTCAGCTTAACATGTTGGTGTTTGTTTTGTTTTGTTCATCAGTTTATTTTGGTTCATCAATCACAGTTTCAGTTTTAGTTTGGTTCATCAGTTTTTGGTTTGGTTCATCAGTTTGGTTCTCTTGGTTCATGAATCATAGTTTCAGTTTTGGTTTGGTTCATCAGTTTTGGTTTTGGTTCATCAGTTTTTGGTTTGGTTCATCAGTTTGGTTTGGTTCATCAATCATAGTTTCAGTTTTGGTTTGGTTCATCAGTTATTGGTTTGGTTCATCAGTTTAGTTAGGTTCATCAATCATAGTTTCAGTTTTGGTTTGGTTCATCAGTTATTGGTTTGGTTCATCAGTTTAGTTAGGTTCATCAGTTTTGCTTTTATGCTTTTTTTTTAACAGTTTGATTTGGTTCATCAGTTCATCAGTTTTAATAGTTAAAAACATTAACTATTAAAAACATCACTTTTTGAAACTTACATTAATAAAATGATTAATGATGCGTTGTGGGACAAAAATTAGTGCATTAAACTCAACTTTAACACTAAAAATCTAAGCTAGACATTTCATCAAACACCTTGTATGCAACAAATATGAGTAAAACACCATCTTTAACGTGCGATATCTTACCCATATGACATCGAATTTGAGTGATTTAAATTTCTGGGTAAAGAGTGAACAAAAATCTATAACTTTCATGTTTTAAGTTTTTCAAGATTCGACATTTATGATGGTAAAAAATAGGGCCGAAAATGCCAAAAAAATCAAGAAAACCTAGAACTATTTGATATGTAAAAAAAAAAAGTTCAAAATATTTATCAAGATTTATACCAAATTAAAGAGAATCGAATTTTAAAAATTATGGTGAAATCGGTTTTTTGTAAAAGTTTCTCGTTTAAGAGATATTTGCGTTTAAAGTTTGAGGTGGAAAAGGAAAATACGGGTCAAATTACTAATCTACCCCTTTGACCGGAGTTAATTAAAAAAAATAAGGTGGTTGACTAGATTTCATCCGACGGTTGAGATTGCTTTTTATACTTTGCAAATTCACTTACTTTTTAATAGATCCGGTACCATTATACATAATATCAATTACCGTTTAAAATGGTGTCGTTTACTCTATTTTTTTTAATAAATGAACAACAATTTAGTAGGAAAAATAAATGGTAAAACGACAAAACAATAGGGGTGAGCATCGGGTCAAACCCGACCCGAACAAACAAAAACCGAAAACAAGGAAAAAACTCAAACCGAAAACCGAACCGAAAAATATATATCAAAACCGAAACCGAACCGAATAACTCGGTTCGGGTCGGTTTTCGGGTTTCGAGTCGAAAAAACCGACAAAAACCGAATCGACCCGAAAACGACAAAAACCGGAATAAATATACAAAACCGAAAAAAGTATGTACGGTTCGGTTCGGTCCGGTTTCGGTCGGTTTGTCAGTTCAGGTCGGTTTCCGGGTGGATTTGCTCAGCCCTACAAAACAAGGTCGTTCAGTGAAAAAATGAAAAAACGCAAGACGCACTCCCAAATTATGCAACTAGTAACAAAAACTATCCTGAACTTTATGTTATTTACGACTTTTTTATATAACAAACTTTATTCGTCTTTTGACTTATCGAATACTTAACGAATTTCGTAACCAGAAAATACCGGTACAAATAGTATAGGGGCTATTTGCGGATAAATATATGATACTTTACAAATTTTGGCTTTATTTAGTCGTTAGTACAGTTTTTTTTTCTTTTCGTTTTGGTTTCCAAAAGGATTGGCGAAGTCCTTTTTTTTCTTTTTCTTTTTTTTTTTTTTTTGTTAAATACATTCTTTTGAATATGATGTTCTGTTTTTGTTACAATCATGTGTTTGGCGTTTGCTGACAAAATACCGACGTACTTATAGCGATTGGCTAAAGAGATTTGTTTGGCCGTTTTATTAGTCATACTCTGGATACTAGGTAGTTTGTTTATTAATAAATTTATGGTTGTTTTAAGACTTTAACTAATCTTTTAGGCTAGGCACAATAGTGAACAAGGGCGGTTGATACAAAAGTTGGGCGTTCCTTGTTTGGAGTTCCGGCTCTTGTACCAATTGAGAATCGTTGCTTGAGACCTGCGCACTAAAAGACAGAAAACACCGTTAGGCTTACCGTGGGATTGTCTCCCACGATTATCCTCCGGCGTGAGAGTAAGTAATCGGTTTAGGGTTTAAGGAGAGTTAGGGTTTGTAGATCGTACCTTAAACGAGGGATGAAATTCTCTTTATATACACACGGAATCTTTGTTGGTTCCGTGTTCCTCAACCTTCGGCGTATCCCGCCTAAGTCGGTTGAGAATGATTATCTCCATATTTAGGAGATATCCAATATCTATTCCGTAAATAGATTTGGGCTTGGGCTTTCGTGAGCCCAAACATCTAATCAGCGTAGCCCAGTTCGTACCGGGCTAAGTTAGTGTTGGACTTTAGTCGGGTTCGTGACCCGGATATAGACTATACGTCATCATGTCCCCCCAGTCTAGTATGCGTAGTGACTAACTGCGGATGCTAGACTAATAACCGTAGTCATCAAAAACTTCGAAGCGTAGCCAAGAAGCCATAAAAATATACCAACCGGTACATTGTATCTAGACATTGGATTAAAAAATGGGCGCCTCGTAAGTCGGGGGAAAGTTACTGCACCCGTGTCCCATCAAGCAATCTCAACCACATAGTTAGGGTTGGTGGGGTCCACGTGTCACTCATCGCGTGGATGAGGGAGGTTATATAACCCTTCACTTCATTTTCACCCTTCCTTCCCATAGTAAAAAGGAAACGTTATCCGCTATTACCACAGCTTTAAACATTTCCAGCCACCATACCTGAATATTCACAAGGTAACCGCGCGTGCGCTTTTGTTTTCTGTTAGAAAAACAAGATCATGGTTAAGGTATTATCGGATTTCACGTCAGACATAACGGAGGAGGAATTTCTACAGTTTCCCTTCTGATTACTATATTCCCAGCGCAGTACATCCGGAAGTTCCGGCGGTGAATGCGTCAATAGCAGACTTCCCTGATGGGAAGATTGGGGTATATACGCGGTTCTTCGAATTCGCAAATCAGCGTATACCCATATCGTTATTCTTGAGTGATGTATTGAACTATTACCGCATACACATATCCCAGCTGCACTGCATAGGTGCAGCGAAACTAACCAATTTTGAGGTGAATTGCCGCGTATTGGCCATTAACCCCACCATCCACCTGTTCCGCGCCTTTTACCACACCACGTGGTCACACGGGTGGGTATCCTTCGCGAAGCGCCCTGGGCGACTCCAATGTTATACGGAAAAATTAGATGCACTCAGAAATTGGAGAGAAACCTTTTTCTGGGTCGACGACGCGTGCTTTCCTTCTCGTTTTGATTTTTACTCCCAGGGGACACTGCCAAAGGATGAGCGCCCCCTCCCCGGATCATATAATGCGGAGGATGCGGACACAATAAATGCCAACCGCATCCCCATTAACTCCTACCCTGAGGAGTTCTCGGTGCATATTGGCATTAGCCACAACTATTTTGGCAGTTCGGAAGAAGTTCCAATCTTCTTAAGCGCAGATGGTCAGGGTGGGTGCTCATTCTTTCGTACCCCGTTGAGTTATATTACTGTAAGTTCTTTACTGTTTTATCTTCGTACTTGTCGTAAACTATTTGTGTTTCTTTGTTGTTGCGCAGAGATGGACTTGTTCAGTGTTGTTCAACTGGCGAAGCCGATACAAGTGGAAGTGGGAACACGTCCGCTAAAGGAGGGAGAAGATCCTGTACTTGTTGCGGCAGCAGGGCGTACCCTTGAGCTGGACCTAGGAGAGGCAGGGGAGAGCTCGTCCGTTGCGCTAGAAGCAACACCCTTGCAAAGTGTGCCAAGTACTATAGTTCCCCCCCCCCCAGTGCAACCTGCGCAAGCAGCAGCAGAGCACGTGGAGGAAGCGGAAGAGGAAGAAGAAGCGCCCTGTTGTGTTAAATGTGGAGTCGTCCTCTAGTGATGTTGCATCGCGCCCACCATCCCCTGAAACATCCATTCCTGCGTAAGTGTCGTGACGAAATTATTTACCGCAATGCCTTATGATATTACTGAATAACTGTCATGTTTGTAGGTTTGAACAATCCGCAGAGTCGCCGCCGCATAATAGTCCAGTGCATTCGTCGCACTCCGCGCAGTCTGAACTGCACAGCCAAAAGGATGCGGATATGTCTGCGGGGGATGCATTAGTGGGGCAGCTGGTAGAAGAGTTGGCGCAAGTATCTGCACATCAAGCTTCGTTGGTGGAGAAGCTAAGGGCTCAGATTTCTGGTGAGAGCAGCCAAAGTGCTCAGAAGGATCAGGCTATTGCGTTGCTGGAGTCACAGTTGGCCAGTGCCAAGGCTGCAGCAGAGAGCATGGGGTCATACGCCCAAAAGCTCGCTGAAGAGAAGATGGCGCTAATGTGCCAAATAAATCAAGAGCGTGCGGAGGCCGCAGGGTATAAGTCTTCTTGTCACTGGGCAATGAAATATTTAGAGAATGGCAAAGATGCGCTGACTTCCCAGCTTGAAAAGTTTGGCGCTACTGTGAAAAGTGCCCTTGAAGCGCAGGAGATGAAGTTGTGCAAGCTAAGTCTGGAGTATGATGAGGAACTATATCCTCATCTCATGTCTGTAATCGCCGAGCGCAGGTGGCTCATCAGCCATGGCCTGCGCCTTGCTGCACTGAGTACTCTTGAGTCCAAGGAAGTGGTTGATGCTTTCGGAGAGGTGGTTCAGTGCGCACTGGAACGTGGTAAAGCAGAAGCTGTGGAGAAGCTGCATGAGGCTAAGCTTTTAAAGGTGCCTATTGAAGAGGTACCTAACTACGAGGCAAAGGCTTATGATAACCTGGTCGCTGCTATGAATAGGATGAAGGACCTAGAGCTCCCCATGATTGCTGAACTGGAGCGCGATCAGGATTACCCCATAGATGTCATTATGGCAGGGTTAACTCTAGCACGTCATCGTGGTGGGGAGGCCGTTGCGCAGCCAGACCATTACCTTAAGCCTGATGAATCCCAACTTCACGTGCCTGTATTTGTGTGTCCCAAGGATATCTTGAATCCTTTTGCTTTGGAGAAGGAAGTACCTTTGAAGCAAGTCTTGGAAGCGCATGCTACTAGGCTTGCCAAGAAAGAGGGCATTAAGGGCAAGGCTGTTTTGTGCGGTGTTGGCGCAGCTCACCTCCCTCGGTCTGACGGGTTGCCAGTGAGTGTTGCGACGGTGGCTCGTCGAGATGCGGATTTGTTGAAGAAGCTAGATGAGATTGGGAATGCTGCAAGCCGTGCGGGTAGCTCTTCGCTGGAGCGTAGTCATAGCTTCTAGATTGTAACTTGTGTTGTAAACATCTTTGTGTAATAACTCGTAGTTATGAATAAATCTCCTTTTGTTAAGTGCGTGTGAATGTTATTGCAATGTTTTGATGTGTATACTTATCTGTTTGTCTTTACATACAAGACGTATTCATTGTGTGAATAATTTAGGGAAGTCATAGTCGTGTATGAAGATTATAGTAGACTTTGAAAAAATAATTTCTAAGTACTTTTTATCATAGTCGTGTATGTTATGATATGCAGCGTACTGTAAATATCACTTTTAAGGAATCAAGTGTCTTGGTTCCTAAGTTGTTAAACGTGCACCATATGCGTTGCTGCGCACCCATCGTAAGATGTGCACAAAACTCATTCCAACGTCTTGAGAACAAGGTGTTTAACAAGGATACGTGATCCAGTGTTGATGGGTTTGCAACCCTCTTACTCAACAAGTTGTTTAGTAGGTTAACTTATCCTTTTTACCATCGTGGGTTTATTTTAGTGCATGCACGCCATGTAGGCGGGAAATAAAAGATGTTAAGACATACAGTATATGGAAATAACAAATTGAAATGTGTCACGGAGTTAGCTAGAAATCGTGATGTTTTATTAATACTTGCAAGTATATATGAGAAACAAATAAGACATTATACTAAGGAAATAAAAAGTAAATACATAGATGTTTATTGGGTACTTTAGTAAAGTGCCTGAGCGCTTGTACGTTGGGCCGTGGCCACTCCTATAGGTAGCACCTCTTGAGGTTGCAGATGTTCCACGTGCGCGGCAGTTCTCGACCATCCAAGCCTCGTAACTTGTACGCGCCTGTTCCTAGTGCTTCAGTAACCTCGTAGGGTCCTTCCCACTTTGGTCCAAGTTTGCCTGTGTCTTCTGCATGGCTCGCAACGTTGGCGCGGTAAACAAAGTCACCTGGTCTGAATGAAACACTGCGCACTTTAGCATCGTAGTATCCTTTCATCCTTGACTTTGATTTTTCCTCCCGTATAGCTACGCGTTCGCGCCTTTCTTCTAGCAGATCCAAGTCGACACGTCTCTCGTCATCATTGGTTGCCACATTGATCTCAGCAGTGCGGATAGTTGGCATGCCGATCTCGGCTGGTATGACGGCTTCTGTCCCGTAGACTAGAGAGAAGGGAGTGTCTCCCGTGCTGGTTTTGATTGAGGTGCGATGCGCCCACAAGACATGTGATAGCTCTTCCACCCACCTTCCTTTGTGCTTGTCTAGGCGTGCCTTAATTCCTTCACCTAAGCTTCGATTCACACGTTCCACTAAGCCATTGGTTTGTGGGTGTTTAACTTACGCGAAGTGCTGTGTGATGTTCAACTTCTCGCACCAGTCTTTGAAAGGGTTGTCACAGAATTGTTTCCCGTTGTCCGAGATGATTTCCCCAGGCAGTCCGAAGCGGCATACTATACTTTCCCAGACAAAGCGTTTGACCAGGTTGCCCGTGATTGTCACTACTGCCTTTGCTTCGATCCACTTAGTGAAGTAGTCTATGGCAACTATGAGGAATTTTAACCCTCCTGCTGCGACTGGAAAAGGTCCTGCAATGTCAATACCCCACTTGTAGAATGGCCATAGTGATGTAATTGGCGTTAGCTCGTGATGTGGTTGGCGCGGGACGGGTCTATGAACTTGGCAATCATTGCACTTCCTTATTAAATCCCGCGCATCGCGGTGCATGGTTGGCCAGTAGTATCCTGATCTCATGGCGCGTACCACAACGGACCGTGGTCCCGAGTGCATGCTGCATGAACCTTCATGGATTTCTCGCAGCACGTAATTTGCTTGTAGGGGGCCAACACAGCGGAGCCATGGTTGGAGGAAGGAGCGTCGGTACAGTATGTTGTCTTGAAGTTCGAATCTCTGTGATGTGCGTCGTATCCTGCGAGCTTCCTTCTGCTCTTGGGGTAACGTTCCTTTGCTTAGGAATTCCGTTATCGATGTCATCCATGTCGGACCGTCCTCCTCTATTATTGTGGAGACTTCCATCTCCGATATGGATTTGCTTTTCAGTGTTTCCACCAGCACTTGCTTTGATAGGTGTGCGAAGCTTGTCGAGGCGATCTTGCTTAGTGCATCTGCCTTGCGATTTTCTCCTCTAGGAACTTGCTTGATGGTGAATCTGTCAAAGCCTTTGATCAGTGTCTTGGTCTTGTCGAGATACAGAATCATATTTTCTTCTTTAGCCACGTATCCGCCCAACACGTGGTTGGCCACTAGTCGGGAGTCCACATTTGCTTCTAGGTTACGTACACCCATCCGAGCTGCAATGCGTAGTCCAGCAATTAGAGCTTCATATTCTGCCTCATTGTTCATCGCTGTAAATTCAAAACGCAATGCGTAAGTGAATTCCATTCCCTCTGGGTTTGTGAGAATGAGGCCTGCTCCTGAACCATCAACGCATGAGGACCCATCTGTAAACAAGATCCATGGGTCATGCAGTTCCGTCCTACTTGGTGCGGGTACCTCGTCGGTGTCTGGCTTTTCGATGATGAAGTCTGCCAGAATCTGTCCTTTGATTGCGGTAAGTGGTCTGTAAGAGATGTTGTGCTCACCTAGCAATACACTCCACTTCCGCAGTCGGCCTGATGCGTCAGGTTTGGAGATGATCTGCTTGATCGGTTGGTCTGTGATCACTGCTATTGGATGCGCTTGGAAGTACCTGCGTAGCCTTTTGGCAGCAAACACCAACGCCAGAACTAATTTTTCCATGGCGCTATAGTTCATCTTCGTCTTCTTGAGCGCCTTGCTTACAAAGTAGACAGGGGTTTGTACTGAATCCCTAGCTGTTAGTAGCACTGCGCTCACTGCTCCATCAGTTGCGGATAGATACATAATTAACTCTTCCCCTGGTCGGGGTGCGACAAGTGTGGGGAGCGTTGCCAGGTGTTGCTTAAGTTGTGTGAAGGCTTCTTCTGCCTCCGTAGTCCACCGGAAATCTCCCTTTTTGATACATTTCTTGAGTGTTTTGAAGAGAGGTAGAGACTTGTCTGCTGACTTAGACAGGAACCTGTTAAGACCAGCTAGCTTTCCATTGAGAGATTGGACCTCCTTCAATGTGCGCGGTGAAGGAAGTTCGATGACAGCCTTTATCTTTTCTGGACATGGTTTTATACCGTCGGGCTCTATTAGGTATCCGAGGAACATGCCTTCAGTGGCGCCGAAGGTACATTTTTTGGGGTTTAGCTTCATATTGATCTCTCGTAGAGTTTTTAACGTTTCCTCAATATCGCGCACTAACTCATCTTCAGTATGGCTTTTTATGACCAGGTCATCAACATAGACCTCCAGGTTGCGGCCCACCTGTTTTTCGAAAGCATTGTCCACTAACCGCTGGTAGGTGGCGCCTGCATTCTTCAGGCCAAAAGGCATTTTTGTGTAACAGTAGACGCCTTGGCTTGTGTGAAAGGCCGTTTTTTCCTCATCCTCCTTTGCCATCTGGATTTGATGATATCCTTTGTACGCATCGAGGAAACACTTCAATGGGTATCCACACAGAGACTCTATTTTCCAGTCTATCTCTGGTAATGGGTAGCAGTCTTGTGGGCACGCTTTGTTAAGATCAGTAAAGTCCACGCACATTCGCCAGCTACCGTCACTCTTTTTGACCATTACTGGGTTAGAAAGCCAGTCGTGGTAGTAGACTTCACGCATAATTCCCGCATCCACCAGTTTGTGCACCTCTGCCAAAATTGCTTGCGCGCGCTCTAGGGCTTGGCCGCGCTTTTTCTGGCGTATTGGTGAGTACCCTTGTCGGATTCTCAGTTTATGCTCTGTGATTGAGCGTGGTTACCCAGTCATGTGTTTTGGCTCCCATGCAAAAATGTCCAAGTTCTTTTGCAAGAGCGCGCATACAGCTGCTTTGCCATTGTCCGACAGTGACCCTCCGATGGATATTTCCTGTTCCGGGTATTCTGGGTGAAGCGCAACCTTCAGATTTGGAACTTTGGTTGCGCGCTTTTCTGGGATCGGTGCCGTTTCGCATGTAATCGTGTTACATTCTCTATACGGTACAGTGGCATTGTAAAGAGTAACAATGCCCCCTTCCACTGGGAATTTAAGCATCCCGTGCGCTGTTGATGGCACTGCGCGCATAGCTGATATCCCAGGTCTCCCTATAATGCCGTTGTATGGCGAGGGAGACTTGATCACCATAAATTCCATCCAGGGCGTCGCAGAGTGTTTTTCGTTTCCAATGCTGACTGGTAATCGTATTTGCCCCATAGGCCATATCTTTTCACCCGTAAAACCAGTCAACGCCGTTCTGACCGGACTTAACTGACTGCGTATTTCAGGCCGCAGTCGCTTGAAGCAGTGCTCATACATGATGTCCGCCGATGCGCCACCATCAACATACATGCGATGGATATCGTGACCCCCTGCACTAATCTCAATGGTGAGTGGCTCAACTACTGCGTTGTCCGCAGTTAAGGTGGGGAAAGAGATTTCGCTGCCTCTGGAAAACTCCTGGCTGACCTTCTGTCTAGTGACCCGCTTCCATGATTGTATCATGTAGATGGTGTCGGCCTTTTCCTTAGGTGTCTCCTTCTTGTTCCCACTATTCTGTCTATCCTTTCCTTCCTTGATATTTTTGACCAAATGGTCCAATCTGCCTTCTTTAACCATTTTGTCAATGAGCTGTCGCAGTTGGACACATTCGTTAGTTGTGTGGCCATCCTGTGCGTGGTAGTCACAGTATCCGTTCCCGGTGCGCCGATCCTCTGGAGTGCGCATTTGCGGCGGTCTTGGAAAGTTCGCACCTTCCGTTGCGAGTATTTCCTTTGGGGTCTTGGTCAGCGGGGTGTATCTGTCATTATCCCTCCCCCTCCCCTGGTTGCGATAGCTCCTATTACGGTTACTACCCCGGTCAGTGGATTGTTTCCTAGGTTGTTCCTGTGACCGGTAGTTCGAGTAGTTTCTTTTGCTATCCGCCGCGGCGGTTTCTCCCTAGACGAAGGACCGAGAGCGTTTCATGAGCTCATCAAAGGTTTCAGGAATTTTTTCGTTCAACCGCTTGATGAGTTCTGGATTGTTAATCCCGTTCATGAAACCGGAGATATTTAGCACTTCAGGGCATGCTTTAACTTGCATGCATTCATCTTTGAAGCGTTCCATGAATGCGCTCGTAGATTCTCTTTGGCGTTGCTTTACCCTGGCGAGTTCGACAGGGTTTTTAGCGCACTTCTTCCGCTGAGTAAAGTTTAGGCGAAACGCCTTCCTCAATTCCTCAAAGCCATTGATGCTTCTGCGTGGAAGCTTGCTGAACCAGTTTCGCGCGTTTCCCACCAGTGTGGAGTTGAACATGTGGCACCACACAGGCTGTGGCCAGTTTTCAATTGTAGCGGCTGATTCAAAAATTTTGAGGTGATCATCAGGATCACCTGTTCCGTCATAGGTTTTCACGTTGGCAGGCATGCGCCTCCTTTTACTTTCTGAGAAGTCGATGATGCGTCGAGTAAACGCATCCACCTTTTGACGGCGCCACGGGAGGGATATATCTTCATCCTCTTGGTCGTTATATCTGTTTCTGGACTTCCAGTGTCCAGTTTCGCTATCACCGTTGTCCGAGGAATTTTCAGAGGACGAATTTTCTTTCTTTCGGCGCTTGCGCCGACTGTTCTCAGAGTTTGTACTCGGAGGGCTTTCACTTGGGGAATATCGTCGCCCCAGTCTGTACTGTATTCTGCGGCTACCAAGTTGGTATGGACACTGGTGCGACGTTCATCCTCGTCACTTCCTTCCAGGTACTGTGAGTTGGATGTCTCATCATCCTCAATCCTCTTCCCAATTCTGTTAAACACATGAGGTCGGCGGCTGTCTCTACCACGCTTCTCCTTCTGTCGTCGTGGTGGGGAGGTCTCGTATTCCGAATCAAAATTGAGTCGGGCTTGTAGGCTTCGACTCGACCTCTTTCTCGCTTCCTCTTGCATAAGAGCGACCAAGGTTTCGTAATTCTGGGATACGAAATCCCTTGGTAGTAATTCCGGTGCGACCCCTTCTAAAGCGGGGGTCTCCGCTTCTACCGCTATGCCCTTATTCCGATCCGGTGCATCTGGTGCCTTTGTTAGGTCAGTCTCTAGCGCCGATTGAAAGGGAGTGGCAAGAACCGTACGCAGCGGATCTACTGTGCTGGTGGTGGTTGTAGTAGCCTGGGTTGTCCCCGGGCGTGGTTCCACCAGAGGGAAGACCAAGTCCTGGCCTGATCCTTTGTTTTTAGCAGTACTGGTTGTCCCAGGAGTCTGCTTGGAAGCTGAACTGATGTGCGGCTTCTTTACGGTCGGATCCGTTTACGATCGCTGATTTCCATGTTTCGTCATTCTAGTCTTAGGTCTTAGTGAACTGTCCCACGGATGGCGCCACTTGTTGATACAAAAGTTGGGCGTTCCTTGTTTGGAGCTCCGGCTCTCGTACCAATTGAGAATCGTTGCTTGAGACCTGCGCACTAAGAGACAGAAAACACTGTTAGGCTTACCGTGGGATTGTCTCCCACGATTATCCTCTGGCGTGAGAGTAAGTAATCGGTTTAGGGTTTAAGGAGAGTTAGGGTTTGTAGATTGTACCTTAAACGAGGGATGGGATTCCCTTTATATACACACGGAATCCTTGTTGGTTCCGTGTTCCTCAACCTTCGGCGTATCCCGCCTAAGTCGGTTGAGAATGATTATCTCCATATTTAGGAGATATCCGATATCTATTCCGTAAATAGATTTGAGCTTGGGCTTTCGTGAGCCCAAACATCTAATCAGCGTAGCCCAGTTCGTACCGGGCTAAGTTAGTTTTGGACTTTAGTCTGGTTCGTGACCCGGATATAGACTATACGTCATCAGGCGATATTTATTTTCTTTGTCACATCAGCTTTTTTTCTCCGGCGATCTTTAGACGATCAAGTTCCCACAGTGACGACAGAGTTATTATTATTTATTTTTATTTTTTACTTTTTTTAAATTAAAAATTTAAACAACAAATTTAAACTTTATTAATAATAAAACTTAAACATTACAATACTTGAAATAATAATAAAAAACATTACAAAGATAGCTAAAAACGTAAACTAATAATCTAAGTTATACATTATCTTGACTGATGCCTTCATATCCATAAGTTCACGTTGTTGTCGTAGGGCAAATTTGGGTCGATTGTTGAATTATAGAAAATTATGCCTTGGTCCCGTTTCGTTTTTTTTCCATCAATTCAATTTACCGACGTTGGTGCTCAATTTTCTGCATTTCCAACTTCTCTTGTCGCCGACTTTTGCCTATTCCATCTCCATCTCTTGTTTCCTCAACTTTATGTAGTCCTCTATGATCTCCTTCTTTTTTTTTTCCGATTTTGTCGACTTGAAGTTGAAGTACTTCTCGGCTAACGAACTAACAAATGATGTAGGTGGCTCACGAGAGGAGGCAGTTGATTTCTTCTTGGATTGGTCACGACCCTTTGGTCGTGATTCTTGAGTCTCTTCCTCCTCAAAATCATCCACGTTGTGCAAATTTAAACCACCTTTTGTTGACCCCGAGGTGGTTTTTGAAGTCTTGTATTTCTTCCGACCCCTTCTGTTATTGAAGAAAGAAGGCATCTCAATATCCTTCCAAGCAGCATGATTCTTCAAAACTTTTCAACATTCCTCCAATGTAAACTCATGATTGTGAATCAACTGGTACTCTCTAACAGCTTTTTTGTACGAATCGTGGTCATTTACACCACATTCGTGATTCTGCTCGATATTCTCCTTAATTGCACAAAATGCACCAACCCTACAACGAACCCTATTCTTCCATTTGGTCACGATCGAGTCGTACGTTCTGTCTCAACCAGTTTCATTTGTAAAGTACGTTATCACCTCCTCCCAAAACTCCGACCAGTTGATAGCGTTTCTCTTCTCGGAATTTTCTGACACATGAGTCCAAGCTTTACACAGCGCGACCTCTTCCTGTTGGTTTGTGGGAGTTAAAACACGCATAAACGCTAAGAGTGTGTGAGCCTATGGGGGCACACACGATAAACACGAGTATACGTGTCGAACATATATTTATTCTTGAATTATATCACCCGATATGCAAGCAACTTGACCCGTTTTTGTTGAACGACCCATGGACAGTTTTCATGGACTTGGGTCGAAGTTGAAGCAGCCTTGGGCCTTGAGCTTCTAACTGATCGGGTAAGGGTGAGCTTGGGCTTGTAGCTTGTGGTTCAAGCAAAGACCCAAGTTGCTGGTCGGTTTGTTTTTGTATATAAACAAACACATCCCCTCCTTACCATTCACGCATATCAATACCCTAAATCCTCTCCTAAACGATTCTTGTTCCCTGTCAAAATCCCAGTCGATTTGCTTCCAAGTCGTTTAGGGTTTTGTTGGTTTTCTTATTCCTAAACTTGTAACGATCAAGGTGTTTAGGTGTTAATCGTTTTGGTGTTTGTTCTTGTTCCTCCTGATCGACCGCAACAACAAGAGCAAGAAGGTGGTTTTTGGTTTCTGGTTGTGGGTTACTTCACAGACAGAAAGCAGTAGATATAGGACCTTTCTGTCCGACATCGGGTAAAGAAGGGAAAACGGCATCTTGGTTGTTTGGTGATCTCGGGCAGAATACAAGCTGGTCGTGGGTGTTTTTCTGGTTCGTGTGATATTCAAGAGGTTCAATTGTTGATTGGGTTTTATACGTTCTTGACTAGCTCATTATCAAACGTATACGGTTTTCGTGTTGTGTGTGATACTCATAGAGGTATCTACGTTAGATACTTGGGGTTTCATTTGGTTTTCTTGTTCGTTAACTTGAGTTCAATTGCCACGAAAGGTTAGTTTCCTATTTTACCTTTTATTCAATTATTGTTTATTAATACATGTTAACCTAATTGCGATTACTAGATCCAAATCCGTTGCGTACTCGTATGCGTTACTTGGTTAACGTAGTTCTAAAATCCCAACTGTGGTATCAAAGCCAACACGTTTTTGCGATTATGGGTTACACGTTTCTTTTTAATAAACATGTTTAAAAGGCTGCATGAAACTAATTTAGTTATTTGTTTAATTTATGTTTTGATAATATGCAATACTTGTCAATTATTAATAAAAAATAACTAGTCACACACAAATTAAATTATATTGATAATTAGAATTAATTTGTTAATTAGAATTACTTATTAATTAGAATTAAAAGTTAATTTGAATTTATTAATTGTTAATTAGAATTATATTGATAACTAGCTCCAGGCCCGCTCGTTGGGCGGCTAGCTTCAAGAATTATTCAAGATAAAAATAATAGCATAGTTTTTAACATATCATTAATCTTAATATAATGTTCACAATAAAAATAAGCATCTTTGAGTTATAATTGTAAAAGGAAAAAAGATACATATTCATTATAGTTGGGCATAATGAAAACAAACAAAGGTACTCTTAACCTGTAAATAACCTCTTTAGCTTCAAGAATTATATACAAAATAAAAGCATTAAGATGGTTGATACATTGATGTTCAAACAAAAAAAATAACGGTAAAATTCATAATAAACGTAACAAAAGTACACATGCTTTAAAGAAATGTTGTTTAGTACGGAAAAGTTTTTTAATATGTAACATATACTTATAGTTGAAATTATATTAAGTGTGAAGTTATAGTTTTTTTGAAGTATAACTCTAATTAATATGGGATTTGCCACTTTTTAAATTATATATTGAACACAAACACAAATAATATCATGATATTTACCACTTTCTAAAGGTTTGTCCAATTGATGGTCTATCTTTATATTATTCTTAAAAAAGTAATTTCACAAGTATGGATAGGTTCATTAAACTTGGTTTGTTTCAGTTTATTCCTGTATAACACGTAAACTTGGTTTTGTTCCACATTCAGATGCCCTTAATAAAATACACCTTAAATTTAAAAACTTTGCATTATTACCTAATCACCCACGATATGTCTGAAACTTATAGCTACTTGTATGTCCACACTATGAAAGATTCGGCAATTATTGTTGGTTTACGTTTTCACAATGTAACTTAAGTCTCCATTTAACATATTGGATCTATTTTGTTTGCAATTTAAGGACTACCACTATGAATCTCTTTTATCATATGCCTTTGAAGCCATCCACGATTCCCGAGTATTGGTTCCAAGTTTCACCTTGCAAATGAATTGTAAATTAAGTTGTTGTAAATGAGAAAATGATAACCGAAGTAAGCACAAATTCAAAACTATATGTCCCACAAATAAAAAGCATGACCAATCATGGATCTAAAAAGGTTGAAAGAGAACATCATACACTAATAATGGCAAAGTATTTACTTCTTCGAAACAAAATATATGAAATAAGGAATCAAGGAATGAAGGCATGTAACATCTTCCTGACTTTCTTCGCCGAGGCTACTGGTTAAGAAGCCAACTGCTGGTAATGGGACCCATCGATGAGAATCCAAAACCACCTGTAATCAATATAAAAGAAAAACCATCAATGATGAGTATAATGGGAACTCCCAAATCCAAACTAATATCCATTCAGTAAACAGATTACTATTTATGAGCCAGCCAAGATGGCAATAAGGAACATAATGGTCTAGATAGGTCGTGCATTTACCTGAAAATTCTCAACCGATGTACTCATATTCTTTGAAAATACGTTTAGGACAACCCTATACAGATGGAAAAAACCGAGTTGTGCACCTTGTGATCCTTGACCAGAAACAAATAAAAGATAAATGAACCGTAACTTACTCTTCAAACAGAGGTGGAAGCAAGCCCCGAAAATTCAATCCAACCCAGCCAAGCCCCATGGCACAATACTGAGGAAGTAGATATACTGGTTAATATTAGGTTGTGTTAAAAATATATATTGGCTTAAACCTATAACCATATTTATTCAACTTCATATTTGTCTCTAAAGATTTATTTGGATGGAACATAGGGTCTTAAACTATAAAATAGTAGCCCGAGCTCACTCTGGCTTGATTGCACCCATCCTTAGCACATGAAAAGCTTAAAATTATAAATGAGGATTTTTTGAAAAATGTTCTTTTTATACGAAATAAGAAAATCCAAACACTATTTCCTAAAGGTAATTTTCATCAGAGAAAAAAATCATAAAACCATATACTGAGATAAAGACGATGTAGTATACAAAATATTGAAAAAAACTTGATCTAAATATATATAATGGCTGTAAGTACAATGTGATAAGAAATAAATAGAAAGAACGTTATTCACCTTGAGTTTCAATGCCCTGCATGCTTTCAATCTCAGCTACCAATTCATATTTGTATAGAACCTTTAGTGCCGCATCAATGCTTTCGTGTTCGCCAACACCTTCTCTCTAAACCAAATCCTCTAAACCGGAACCCCTGAACCACACCCTCTGAACCACATCTCTAAACCACACCTCTGAACACCAGTCTCTAAACCACACCCCTGAACTACACCCCCTGAACCACACCACTTCCCTGAACCGGACCCCTTCAACCTCACCCCTGAATTATAGCCCCAGTGATATGTTTACCCACCCAAATGCCCCAGCTAACGCCTATCTATTCAGCTTAAGCAAACCTCCAAATATTAAGAAAAGAAATTACCCTGCTATTAACAAAATTTAGTATCAAATTATGGCTTTACATGGTATACAGAAAGAAGCTCATTCACCAAATTCAGTGGATGTGATATAACCTCTTTTAGCACCTTAAAACATAAATTCCATATAGCATAATAATTAAGACTTGCATTTAACATACATGTACATGTGTCAAACCGTTTTGAGATATGCTATCTGCCAATAAATAAGTCGAAAATTAGCTCCAAACAAAGTTCAATTCCGAGATCACCAAACGTTAGTTTCAACATAATTGGATGATATATTATACTAAATGGGTGTTTGGACTAACTTAGTTCCCAAGCCTGTGGGCTTATTGGAATTTGAAAAAGCTCATAAGCCCACTTTTGTGGCTTATCAGCTTATCAAGTCGAGCTTATAAGCTTCAAAAAATGAGTTTATGAGCTTTTCAATTTTAAATAAACTGATAAGCCCAAAAAAGAAAGCTAATCGAAACACCCATTAAGAAACACGTTACAGACTTATGGTGCTAGCTTAAAGGATGATACATACCAGTTCCGATTTTGGGTGTTTGGAATATCTGATTCATAGAGTGAAAAGTGTTTGCAGCAGTATCTTCAGTCGCTAAACGTGACCATGCTGCCAAAATGTAACCTCTGCTGATTTCTTCCTGAAATATGCAATTTGGCTGTTGAATAGCTGCTGAATAACAGCCTCTAATAAGACGCCATCAGCCCTTAAAAATAGCCCCTAATAACGGCCAAAAATAGTCGTTAATAAGACGCCATCCAAACAGACCCAAATACCAGCTAAATGGCTGCTTTTCACGCAAAATAGCAAGTGTACTTACTTTTGTTCAATCATGACATGATCATAGACCTTAAACACTTTATGGTAAAAAAGAATAAATTTTTACGTCTCATAAACGGCTAGTGTGTCTAATATGATTGCACAAAATCTATAATATCCATCAATTAGTGAGCATCAATTTCGGATATCCAGATATAATTGGTCAACGATAACATATAGGAAAGCAAAAAAAATGCAAATTCCAAGAAGGCAATACCAAAACACTAAACAGCTGTCATGATACCAATAGAAACCGAAAAACCAAAAAATCTGAACACCTAATTATAGTTAAATTGTCAAATAAATCAAATATGTTCTTTGACTTGTATAAAAAGTACTATAATGTTATCTTGTTACTAATCACAGATTGTAGAATCCATTTAAGTATTTCATATTAAGCACAAAATCCCATAACATACAATAACAGCTATTTTCCCGAGTTCAATCAGAGGCATTGTCTCCTTAGATTTATGATCCATGGATAAACTTGTTTACATTGTAAATAATATTCCTATAGGTAATTCCAAGGTACTCCAACTTAAGCTTGTAATGATCAACATCGACTGTATCTCTGCCTATAGAAAACACATCCCCCTTTTAAGATACACTTCTTGAAAACTCTAACAGACTCTTTTTTTTTCATTAATAAACAATGACAACTTCACACGTGCTGTCGTCTTTCTTTTTCGCAACAGATTTGTAACAAAGTAAAAAAAATCAAAACATATGATGCTCTTGAGTAGTATTTATTTTAGTCTCTAAATTCAAATTTTCAAATATAACAATGTAATGCATATCACTACCAGTTGGTTAACTACGTTACATCATAACCGTGCAAAACTGTAAATTTATTACTTAAAGAGGACACTTCGTTACCATACCATCTACAATAGTGCCTAAATCCCCATTTGAACTATTTTTTCCATTCTGCTGTCTCATTTATCACGATATGTGCACAGTGCCCGGTACAATACTCGTTAACATATGTATCATCATCTCATTTACCATAACGTCTATTGCACTGCCACCTAATCTGCAATAGCACTTTTTGTGCTCCTATCTCATTTAAACGTGGTATCTTTATGCTACTAACTGTGATCTAAACATGCATATAATGAACCGTCTACCAACGTTTATCTAAACTATTTGTATACAAATATCATAGACATCTTATTGAAAACAATTTCATATCATTAATCACAATATTTTTTACTGAGTCGATTATATCTCCTTAAAATAATCATAATATACCAAACACGTAAGCTCAAACCGAAACATAAAAACCTACACAATTTAACAAATTATCGCAATACCAGACCTATAACACTGGATCAGGACATCAATCACATGGTCAACAATATTCAATGTAGCAAGATTAATTGACAATGACAAAAACCATAAAACCCAACCAAACTAACCTTCGATAAAGAATCTGAACATGAATTCAAAATCAGTGAGGCTTAGATGAAGAAGCTCCTGCAATAAAGATGAATAAGTCGATTAACAATGGATAAAAAAATCTTGATAACGAATTTAGCTTCACATACATTACATCAAATACATCACTAAAATCTCATATCCAAACATGAAAGATCTACACATAACAATCAAATGAACTCGAACCAAACTGTAATATATTAAATGCAAACCTAAATCGTATGTTGGTTAATTGATTAGTATATACATGTACTCCATTCTAAATCATTTTTTTGCTGATTCATAACAAAAACCTGAAATTCAGAAACAAAAACATTAGTTCATTAAAAAAAATTATGTATAGGAATAATGAATCTCATAAATGAATTCAAGCAACTGATTTTGAAAAGTGCATTAAAAATTAAAAATTAAACCAATTGATATGTTCTTGCTACAACTTTGTAAATGTTTATAACACCTTTAAAATATTATAATGACAAATAACAAATAACAAATTATAATGACAGGAAAAACATATGCATTCTCATAACAGAAACAATTAAAATACGGATTTTATTAATGATTGAAGATAACTAACCTCTAACTCCAAACAATAACCAAAGAAAACATAAGAATCCATACAATATTATTCATAATCTTGTTGCTGAACACATATTCATGTGCCATAATATAAAAGTAGGGTTTGATTTGGGGGATTTGTACAAAATTAGGGTTCGATTGGGGGATTTGAACAACTCATATTGGGGGATTTGATTTGACGGTCTTATGGTTCTCCGTTTGGGGAAGACTCGCAAGAGAACTCGAAACAATACGTGTTTATTTATATTGATTTTTATGATTATATGTTTGTGATTTTATTATGTGCATTACTGTTACTTGTTTTGTCACCTAATTGTATGCAATATGGAATAATACATATCGTAACCATAACATTAATATGGATCTTTATTTATACGCCTAAATAACATGCTCATTGTGACCTGCTATTTGATTCGTGAAAAATTGTTTTGGTAAAATAAAGTGACCTAATATATTGAAACATGTTTTCAAGAATTTAAAAACTAGACGCTATGGACACTTGGGATGAACGACTCACCCACTAGAACAAACTAAAAATGGGGTTTAAAGAGGTGCACATAGTCACACCGAAAGGATGTCTAGGTTATTGCTTCAGCGCTTACCTGGTCCTCTGCCTCCCTGTGTGTTCGATTGGAGCTACCGTGAACCATGATGATCACTATAGTGTCATTACCAAAAGTTTTTGAAATTAGTATTACAAAGTTGTTTTGAATGCTTCTTTGTAAACGACTTTTACCACATCTATATGTGCATACCTATTTGTTAATTTTAAGTCTATGCCATCCAACTATGAACACGTGCATTTGGATTGACTTTTCTGGTCAGACCTAAGGGCCTTTCCAACCCATGGTAATTATTTCGCTTTGGTCAGACCTTTGGTTATTTTTAAACGTTCATACTTGGTCGACTTATATCGAGTTGGCTTGGTCAGACCTTGAACCCGAGGCATAAGATGAGAACTAAACATGCTTTTGACATTATTACTTGATACTAATGCCTTAAACAGTCTCATAAAGTCTAAGAGTTACATTATGCAATTAACGCTCATCGCTTACCTCTTGTCCTATTTTTTTACGCATTGGTCAGACCTCTGGTAATTAAGTGGGAGTACAAGATGGATCTTAGTCTTATTAGTAATTAATTAGGTAGTTAATTCTTTTAAGAATGTAATTATCGAAAATACTAATTATTTGAACTTTTCAAAATTGTAGATGACTACTTCAGTCGGAAATAGTTCGGTACTCAGGAGTTTCTTTGAGAAACAAAAACTCACTGGACCTAACTTCATTGATTGGTATCGCCAGCTTCGCATTATACTATCAGCTAAAAATAAGGAAACTTATTTGGAGCATCCTATACCTGCAGCACCTGTTGCTACTCCTGGCCACTCTATCCCTGTTGAGGCCCTTGCAGCTCACACTGCGTGGGTCAAAGGCTCAAAGGATATAGCTGCCTTCATGCTCATGACCATGGAGTTAGAGATCCAACAAAATCTGTTACATATTGGTTTTCACAAACAAATAAACAAGCACATATATTGGTCAAATGTTTTGAGTTCTAGAGAGAGAAAGTGGAAGAGAGTTGGGAACTTTAGTGATACAAAGAAAAATGTATTATGAAAGCTCCAACCCTCTGCCTTTCTAGGCAAAGGGTATTTATAGTTAGTTACATGAGACGCCTCCTACGGGCTGTGGATCAGGCATACAGTGGGTAAAGACCCGTCTGTCCTCCACGGTGTTACATAACAAACTACTAACTATCACTAAATGACTACGAGTACGAGCTTTCTAACGAATACATATACTTGAGGTGACCGACTCTTTAACTACTGGATTTTATAAATCATAACAATCTCCCCTTAAGGGATATTACATTTTGGAGTTCTTGGATTCTTGATAAGTTCTTTGCTCTGTAGCTCGTAGTCTTTGATTCTTCATGTTCCGCATGTTTTGTACTTCAAGTGGAGGTCTTTAACTGATCCACGTAATGGTGAGTCTTTGAGCCAGCTTTGAGATCATCAGCCACAGCAAATCTCTGACTCGTCCTTTGTTGTATCCCCATTATGTGTGACTTTTGGACCAACATGCTCACATTTTGGATCCTGATATCTTCTCATCAGAGTAGCGGAAGCTTTGTTGATTCATGACATTTGCAGCAGCGTAACAAAAGCATGGATAGGAAATATCAGAGCCAGATGATGAAGATATGCACTTATCATGATCTCTTTAGAAATGAATGTGATGTGTGAGCATGCGGTTATGGATTGACTCCTCAATTCTAATCAGCTGCAACCGTCGGGTGTTCCTGCAAACAACAGTTAGCAATAAAGCGCACGAAAGTGTCTTTGATCACTTTCGTTGAATGAGGTTGTAAGAACCACGGTTCCCCATTGATCAGTACAAGTACTGCCTGTGATCAGGTAGAATTCCGAAGAACCTCCTTGACAGGATTTCGAAGCTAATCAAGTCGTTCTCAAACCGGAACGTCTCAAAGAAGACAGCACGAAGTGAGTGAACCAGCGAATTGAGATTCACTGATTGATGAAAAATGATTTGAAAAACAATCCTGTATTGCTTAATAGAAAGGGTTTTGCAATACAACGAAGGCTTTACGGAAAACATCAATTATCAATCATAAATACCCTTTAATTTTTGAAAACTTAATACACAGTTGATGTGCTAGAGAAAAGAGTTGTTGAGCACAGCGACCAGTTTTTCAAAGGTATCCGTCAATCCATTTCCAGGAGAATCTCCCCATCGTTTCTATCCAGTTGTCACAAGTTTGATCTTTCGAGAAGATCTCACATGTCACCCACCAAGAGCTTGTTTGATGTTGTGTCTAGAAGGATTTCCATCTTCATCGTGAATATTTTTACATATCACTCGGATGTTCTGGCAATACCACAAGGATACTGCGTAGGACTCTCAAAATATATTCTCACATTCCACATTGTGTGAAACAGTGAGTCTTCATTAATTGTGTCCTAATGAGATTTATTGATGATCTCTTGGCTCTAGACTCAATAGTGCATATTTGGTTTCCTATGCCGGAGACTAAGGAGAGGGTCTCCTTCTTCAATATCAACAATCTCTAAGAGAAAGTCGATAGATTATGTAGGTTCCCCGTGAGAATGAAACAAGTCCTTTTAAGAGGAACTTGAGTAGCTTGGGAAGTTTAGTGCAGTGCGTCACTGGGTCCATGACGTCTTGTCTTCAATATCGGTGTTACCTTGGTAACAGCCAGTAGCATATGAATTGAACCCGGTTTTTGCCCTAAGGTTGAAATAATGAAGAGCTATTTCTTTTCACCCTTTTCACATTCAATTCTTTTTCATTCTTCAACCTCTTATGTGCTTACTGACACTTCATTACTTGTTAGGAATTGGAAATTCCATGTTAAAGTGTCGGTCACCCCAATAATGGTCTAGCATATGTTAGCTCGTAGATTTGTCGTTGTTTACGTTATTTAATAGTTAATTAGTTAGTCAGTAGCGTAGAATAGTTTAGAGTAACACCGTGGAGGAAGGACGGGTCTTTACCCACTGTATGCCTGATCCACAGGCCGATAGGAGGTCGTGTATTGTGTAAGTATAAATACCTCTTCCATCCATGGAAGGGGTGGTGCTTTCAATCTAATATTCCATACTTTTGTGTAAACCTCTAGCAAGAACACCCTCTCTCTCTACTTTCTCTCTCTAAAATGGTAAACATGTATTTTGATCATCCAAGACCACCCGAATCATCAACACAATAAAAATAACGATCCTACAATTGGTACCAGAGCCAAGGTTTTGTGTTGTTTCGATTTGTGTGGTTTTTTTGAAATTTGTTAAAACTGTTTTTTTTTGCAATCGTTATGGTCGGAAAATACTGTTTCCGTTTACTTTCTATGGTATAACAGTTTTTTTTCAAATTCTGTATCTTTAATGGTCAAAATATTGTCATGTTGTCTCTTGGTTAATATCAGTTTTGTGTCATTTCTTTTGGTCCAAACTGATTTGTGTTAGCATATCTTGTGTTATGTATTTTGTACCAATCTTTGATGGTTATTTGGTCAGAATCTTGTGGTTATTTAAGTGGTCAAATGGGTCATAAGAAACTTTTTAATGTTTTTTCTGGGTTTAGATGAATATGGTCGGAAAAGTGGTCGGAAAACTCATCGGAAAACTCATTGAAAAAGTTTGATATTCATGCTAGCGAGTTGAGTTTAATATAGCGACTTGGGTTTGTTTGACTTTTGAGTCAAACAGTCATAGCGACTTATCTATACCAGTTAGCGACTTATTTCATGTAAATGAAGCTAGCGACTTGCTATTTAGCAGGTTAGCGATTTGTTTTGAAAAACCTTTGACCTAGCGACTTGTTATTTAACAAGTCGTAGCGAGTTGGCTTAGCGACTTGGCTCAAGATCTTTGTTTAGCGACTTGACTCCATTGAGCTAGTGACTTGTCTCATGACTTTGACCTAGCGACTTAGACAGAAAGGAAGAAGAAGAGTATATCTACTGACCACAAGACCACTACCACAACCAATACCATTTACCAATATTCATCTATCGACCTCAGTTTTATAACATCATCGGTCCAAACTTCACTATGTATCGAGAATCCTGAAGACATTAGCCTTGACATAATCTTCAAAGCAAAACCAACAATCTCAGTATTTATTTCGTGGTTTATTAAAGTCTCATCGGGACCATTCATGGTCAAAACACACGAGAATAATATCATCACTGATTCGAGACCTAGCTAACAAAATACAAAATATTATGATCTCAGCCTTGTTTCTCTAGTCACTCTTTATTCAAGTACCAAGAAAGTTTACATCATTGATCCAAGACACTTATTTTTCGAACAAAAAATTCAAGAAAAGATTTAAACCATTAACAGGCTTAATCTTTCCTTGTGTCCGGATATAAGGAAATTAACAAAAGGAGTAATGGGATCTCAGATTTATGTTGTGTCTTCTTGTGATAATCATAAAACCATTGAAGGCTTTATCACAACATCTTCTCATCATAGATCTACTTATCAAAAGTTTTCAAAAAAAAGTATTTGAAGGATGTGTAAGATCTCAGTGTGAATCTATTCGTGGCATTCAAGATGCATCAACTCACAAATGATTCGGCCTTCATTGATTTACATTCTTTTATGTTCGAATCTCAACGGAGTCAAAAACAACATGTGTTTAAAACCATTCATGAGCTTCGTTTTTTTAGGTAGTATCAAAGAAAACGAAAAGTAATCTACACATTTAAATCTTACCGTGACCTTGGTGCTTATTTCACATCTCAAAACCATCCCTGTGGCCTATTCATTGTCTCAAAGCCATCCATGTGGCGAGACTTGTGCATCGTTAACGTCAAGAGTACTTATACGAGATTATTTGATATATGTTTGATGTGCAAAAGGATTTAAAAGAGGCGGACATATTTTTGATGTGCAAAGGATTAGAAAGAGGCGGTCTGCTTTCTAGAGTGTCTTTAGGGTTTGAAGGATGACTGTGATAGATCAGAGTTTGGTATGAGTAAACTAGGGTTAGTGTGAGTATGTGTGGTTTTTATATCCATGTTATTAGGGCAGCACTTTGGTTTTATTCGGATTCATGTTTGGACCATGGCTGGATAATATCCTCTTGGGCCTTGTGATTATCTTGGGCGTGTATGTGTATTTGGAATCGGTAGACAACTCTTTGATGGGCCGAATTTTATTGGTGTGTAATACTAGTATATCATTTGGGCTAACAGCAACTTGAGCATTATGTTACTCGTGGTATTGAAATTGCTGAATTGTATATTTTACAACTTCACATGTAATAAGTCACATGGGTTGCAAGATGTTCGTGGTATTCGGGTTATTCATGGGCCTCATAATTTTGAAATTGGTCTCGTGGACATATAATGAATTGAATAGACCGAGTAATATCCGTTTCTAAATGATGTGAGCTTTGAAGGTATAATATCACTTTCATGGACGGATTTATTCTATAAATGATTTTTGACATAGACCAAGTTTGTGTATTTATGGGGATTTTGGTATGCGGCCTATTGATGAGATTTGTGCTATGAGATTTGATGATGAAAGTTGCTTTGTTAAGTTGATTGGTACTTTGGTGAATACACTTCCACGAAGGATATTACGTCACGGCTTGAATTCATCTTACAAGGTTGACTACGGGGTTGTTTGGACGATATTTCTTATTTGAATTTGAAGTGAGGTTTTCTGGGCGCGTTTACTTATTTCGTCTTCTTTAATTCTACCCTTCCGCGAAGATGACTTGTTTGGGTTTTTATAGAGTGTGATAAAGACTTGGCTATTTAGTTACGGTTGTGATTCTTTCTCATTTAACCCACAACGTAACTATCACTTAGGTGTCTCACGCAGTTGAGGATATGTCAAGAGGTTTTGTACATTGGGTACACCGTTTCTTCTTCACAAGGATTAGTACAAGTTTAAGTAACAAATCTGGGGAATCTTACTTCATGATCAAGTTTGGTATATCGGGTCTATTTCTCCATGTGGTCACTACAATAGCCGACAGAATGCGTGATTGATGTGTTTACCAAAGTATTTATTGGATGGTTGATAATACTGTTGATGTTGGTGTATGAACCGTTGATGAACCACTGCATGTTCTCCTAAAACAGATATTCACCGAAACCAAAATTGCCATAACACATTCAAGCTGACGTTGTTTACGGTTTAGTCTTGATTTTGTAAAATCCCGCGAAAGATACTATTTCTCGGTTTAAATCATAGACTTCTAAAATCCCTTGACAATGAAAACATCCTGGTAAAAGTAAAGTGCATTTCCGGATCTTTCTTACGGTTTATTCTTGTTTTTGTAAAATCCCGCGAAAGAAACTATTTCTCGGTTTAAACTATAGAATTGTAAAATCCCGTAATGATGGATCCATCCTGGAGAAAGGAAGGTGTATTTCTTGATCCTAATGTTGGTGTTACGGTTTCTGTTTCGAAGAAGGGATAAAAGGGTGTATTTCATGAATTGGATGTGTGTTTGGATATTCGTCATGGTAGTTTGGTTACTTCAAAGTTTTACGGGATTATGCTCATTAAACCATGGTCGGGATGAAACCATTATCAGAGTTCACTTAAATCGTCAAAGAAGGCTAGATTTGAGCTGTTAATCAGAAGATGTGACAACGGAGTTAATTCACTATTATTTATTTGAGGTTGAAGTGAATTATCACGGGCGAGTGTACTTAGTATCTGAAGGTATCGGGGATGGATGGATGAAGATTCTTCAAGATCCTTGTTCGAGCTTATTATCAAAAACGAAGACTTGGAAATCTAGTTATTGTTGGGTGTATTTTACCTTTTCTTTTACCACTTGGGGGAATTGGGCTCTTATCACCTCAAAATAACTATCACTTAAAGGAGTTACGTTGTAGTGCTCAGTGTCACATTTAATTGTGGATTTTCAAGAGGTGATATACGTCTAATACTCGATGGTTGGTTGGTTGAAGAGTATAGAGTACTTAGAGATTCAAATGGGCATGAAGTCTCGGCACCGCTCTTTGTTACATATGTGCAAGTTTAAGTCACGAGTTTGGGGTATTTTACTTCAGGGTCAAATTCATCATATTGGGTTTTCTCCATCAGCTGTCACTACAAAGAGTCTACTGAATGATAATGGGGTTGATTACATGTTTTGCCAAGAGAGCTGAAAAGAGAGAGATTATGACGTATGAACACAACAGTTCATGCCTCGTACTCTAAAGAAAAGAAAAGTGTACGTTTCAGTGCGCTTTATCTTCAAAAGAAGAGAAATCTTCTTATGACGTCTGTTCACATCAGTTCAGACCTCGTACTCCAAAGAAAAGAAATGTGTACGTTTCAGTGCGCATTATCTTCCAAAGAAGAGAAATCTTCTTGTGACGTATGAACACATCAGTTCATGCCTCGTACTCTAAAGAAAAGAAATGTGTACGTTTCAGTGCGCATTATCTTCTGAAGAAGAGAAATCTTCTTATGACGTATGAACACAACAATTCATGCCTCGTTCTCCAAAGAAAAGAAAAGTGTACGTGTCAGTGTGCTTTATCTTCTGAAGAAGAGAAATCTTCTTATTATGACCATTCTCATCAACATGCTTCATACTTTTTCCATGCGCTTCAGTCATCAAGTGAACCGGGCTACCACTGATTGTTTTCTCATTCCACTTGCTCGATTATAATGAAGATGGCGACATCATGTGCTGATTTTGCGGGAGAGAAGTGTGAATAGAACATTCGGATGATTTTCACTTATTTAGTCAAGAATGGCATCTCCGTATGCAATTCTTGAGGGGGAGAAGAAGTGTGAATTTTTTGCATTGTTGATTGATATTTGAGAATATAAATGGTCATACGGCTCTAAACTCATGTAAGAACCGAGCCTCTTCTTATCGGGTTATCTTCACATGGAGTTTTTCTCTTCTAAGAGCCGTTGGTTGACATCTTCACTCGGATTGATGAGTTTATCGACAAAGTGCTTCCGGTTAATGCTTCACGTATACATCAACATGATGATTCCAAACAATCTCTCTGTTCTTGTTTGATGTGATTGGTAGTTTGGTGTTACCATCTTGTGTGTTCGTTGCGGCCTGATTGCTGATTTCCTTGATGAACATCTTTCTGTTCTTGTTTGATTCGGAGGGATTTTAGTTAAGGGGATTTGCAAGATGTAAGTTAATTGGGATGCTTTTTGCTGGGATGCTTTTTTGGTGTGAGTTGAAGATGTTAACTATCTATTCCCCAACTGGACAATCTAGAAGAAGGTCGAGTCTACAGTCGGTTCTACATTTTCTGTTGTATGATTAGAAGACTAAAAGACGAGTTGCATGTGATTATCAAAAGACTTCTTCTTATTCTGGGCACTTATCAAACAGATTGTCAGTTTAAGGGAGAGCACTAATTGGGGGAGTTTGAAATGCCAAATTTAATCCCTAATTAGACTTGCTCACGTTATTCTTCAGCAAGTTGACTCTCACATATACATCTGAGCTAATGATGTTCTTCTCAAAATATTTCTAGTACACGGACTTACAAAGAGTTGTTGATTCTGAAGTGTCAAAAACCAGCAAGGAGTAAGGAGATAAGCACCTAAACGCGAGTAAACTTGATGAACTTAATACTTCTAAGTAATTGAAGATATCCCGGGAAGACAAATGTTATTACCGCAGAGAAACTCAAGGTTTGACTCATGACGAGTAAACTTGATGAACTTAATTCTTCTAAGTGATTGAAGATATCCCGGGAAAACAAATGTCATGGCCGCAGAGAAACTCAAGGTTTTACTCATCAAGGCGTTTAGTGTTAGTATTTCATCTACGTGGGAGAAGTGATGTTAGAGAAAGTTTCTGAAGATAAAAGAGGTACACTAGTGTATGGTGATTTCAATGGTATCGCAATGATCAGGGGAGAGAGATTGTGTACATTGGGGATGCTCAGCTGTTTCACTTGAGGGCTTAATCAGTGATTTAGAGATATAATCACTTATTCCGGAGTTGACATCCGCAGAGATTGTCATCCGCAGAGATAATCAGTGACTTGGCTTGCTTCTTCAATGTTATCAGTTTTTCCTTCCTTGGGTATTGGTATACTTCGAATACTTGAGCTTCATACACAATCATCAGGGAAGAAAAATGTGAACATGGGGAGGTGTTTTCATTCCCCTCATGATGTGTATTCGGGAGAGCTCTTGGGTATTGGTGTACTTCGGGTTCTTGAGCTTCATACACGATCATCCGGGAAGAAAAATGTGAACATGGGAAGGTGTTTTCATTCCCCTCATGATGTGTATTTGGGAGAGTTCTTGAGCATTATACAAAGAGACTGACTGCATCAATTCAACTACGTGGGGGAAGTGTTCTCTTGACACCTTTTTGGAATGGATCGCTTCAGACATCAGTGGGAAAAAGAAATTTGAGAAGATTATTTATACGTGGGATGATACGTTGCTGTTCTTGTTGATGATATAACCTCGAACGAAGAATCACGGTGATTATTCTTGAAAGGAGCAGCGGGATTTATGATAATGGTGTGCTTCTATGTGCACCTGGCTAAGGCAAGCTTGAAATAGAGCTTCGAATCTGCTCAGCCAAAGGATTTTCGGTTTGGGGGGAAGCTGCCAAAGTCTCACTTTCAGATGGTTCAATTTCTTTCTTCAATGCAAGAGCCTCGGAAGCTTTGGTGGTGAAAGTTTTAGGGATGATGACTTCTATCTTCTACAACGGGGCTGCTCGATATCTTTATCTCGGTACTTGTATCATCATCTTCTTTAACTATATCATCTATTCTATCTTTGTAAATATTTATTAGAAAACAAAATACAAAAATATAAAACCAACAAAAACAAAATAGAAAATTATAAAACCAACAAAAAGCCATAAAAATCAGAAAATTTGAAAAAGTCCAAAAATATTGTTTTTCTAAGACATGTCTTCTGGTATCGATAACATCTACGGTCTTAGAAATGTCATTCAATAATGGCACGGGACTTTAGATGAAGTTCGAGCAGGAGGTGTAATTTTTTTTTCAAAAACATGTCAAAAAATTATGGCTGACAGTTATTTCAGACTGTAACCCGGGCTTCGAATGATGGCTTACAGTTATTTCAGACTGTAACCCGCGCTTTAACCATGGCTTGCTATCATTTCAGATAGCAACCCGCTCTTAAAAGGAAGGAAAGTGCTACGCTTAAACGTTTTTCACAAATTTCGTGCACTTATCCTAATACAAAACAAGGAAAGTATGTCGAAGGACTGCTGTTCCTACACAAATGTTTTTCCGTCTAAAATTCTTCAGAAAAATATTTGGTGTTTTCTAAAATGGTGGTAAATGAGTTGCTTTTAAAACAATCAGATTCAAAGTTTTTTGTAAAATTGAAAACTCAATCAATGACTTCAGCGCTTTTAATCTTTTATAAAATGAGTTATTGGTTGAGGGGGAAAATGTTTTCAAAACTATATCTTCTAACGAGCTTTCTTAATTATCCTAATATGCTTAATTAAAAATGATGTTAACCTATGTTGAAGGACTAGGTGCCAAGGATATGATTGCTAGGATTAGATAATTAGAGTTTGATGAACACATTTTTCCCATACATTTAAATGGTCTGATTGATATGTTGCATCGACTTTTATTAGTCGATTGTTGTTTGGGTGATGTCGACCACCATATATTTGTATGTGTGTTCACTAACGTATGCAGGTATATTGGTATAAAAGAATGTTCCCGATCCGCATCCCACAATTGAAGATGATTGGATGCCGAAAGGAAAGGGTAACTATTTCTTGGGTTGACAAATGAAGAAACGGAGCTTAATTGGACTTCTATGGAGAGTTGGCATAAATGCAACGTAAGAGGTCTCACTGCATCAGCAGATGGTTTTCTTCTAAGTGATTGAAGAAACGGAGCTTAATTTGACCTCAGTTGGCATTCAAAATGCAACGTAAGAAGAAGTCTGACAGCATCAGCAGATGGTTTTTCTTCCAAACCCTACAACAACAACAACAAAAGCGGCTCAACCACCTAACGAATCTTTGTGCAGGATACCATTTTTAAAAAAAATTTGAGTAAATTGAATTAAATTGTTTTGAAAATGAAAAAATGTTGTTTTGAAAATATATTGGACTAAATTTTGAAAATCACCGGACTTCATTTTATCAAAACTTGAGTCACTCAATTATCGAATACGGTCATGGATTGAGGGGGAGAGTGATTTAAAATAAAATATTTTCAAACGATATTTCTTCACAAAAGTTCCGCTTTGTACAATATAAGTGGTGATCTAAAGATTTAATGTTATGTCATGGTATGATTTTTTCTTTAGAATCAAGGTCTTTCAAAATGAAATTCTTTCTGTTCTTGTTTGATTGTGAAATTGTTTTATTTTACTTAAAAATCTCTTAAAACTATCATACCTGACACTAACAATCTTTAATGTCTTAAAATGGTCCTTATCTGTCATTTTTCAAAGTTAAATCAAGCCACGTCTTTCCCCAAAATGTTTTAAATGATTTAAATCAATTGGGATCACAAATCTCAAAAGGTTTGAAATTTTGATCCGGGTAGAGATCGTGAGTTAAATCTCTTATCTGTTTAAATGGAATTGGTTGTAGTCCTTCAAAGGCACTCCTGCCTCCATGTGCCAAACGATTTCAAATACACAATGCACATGTTGAGGAGGAGGATTTATCCAAAAACCAGATGAGTATTTAAACAAGGCCACATTTTCTCCCATGTTTTCTAAACCGAATTAAATCACTTGGGATCCCAAAATCTCAAAGGTTTTGATATTTTTTGATCGGGGGAGAATTTGTGATTTAATAATGAAATTTGATAAAAGGTTATCGTTTTGATTCAATTGTGCAGGCTGCTCTCTCGTATGTGCTAAACGCTTTCGAATCTCGAAGCATATATTGAGGGGGAGCATTTTAAAAGAAAATAAACTATCGAGGTACAAATGCTTTTATGTTTTAACATAAAGTACCTTGATTGAGTTTTCAAATTGTTTCTTAATGGCTCTTGTGATTGTGGATGTGCTTCAAACTAACTCTTGCCTCTATGTGATAAAATTATTTCAAATATCCTATGCACATATTGAGGGGGAGAATTTACCAAAGAAAATCAAATGGCTTTTTCGTATGAAAATTGTGATCAAAGAAAATATTTCAAAGTCCTCTTGCCTCCTTGTGCTAAACAATTTCTAAATCATACGCACATGTTGAGGGGGAGGTTTTCTAAATGATCAAAACTATTAAGATACAAAATGCTTTGATCTCGTATCACAAGTACCTTGATTGTTTTTCCAAATGATTTTTCAATTGGTTTCATGAAGGAAAGAACAATACCAAAAGACCGACCAATTTACTTTATGCATGGAGTTATAAGGATGGTTAGGTTAGGTATTCGTTCCCACGATCCGCCAGAACTGGAGGGATCTACCCAGGGACAATCCACTAGATAGTGTAGAGTCCTTAGGTATATTGAAAAAAGGAGAAAAGTGAGGAATGGGAAGAGTGCAGACTGAGACTGAGCTAGTACTGGAATAAACCCAACAAGGTTCTAGTTATGAAGTCTCGGTAAGCACTGAAGGGGTTGAAGAATGAAAAAGAAATGAATGATAAAAGGTTGAAAAGAAATAGCCCTCCATCAATTCAACCTTAGGGCAGAAACCGGGTTCAATTCATATGCTACTGGTGGTTACTAAGGTAACACTGGTATTGAAGACAAGACATCATGGACCCAGTGATGCACTGCACTAAACTTCCCAAACCACTCAAGTTCCTCTTAAAAGGGCTTGTTTCATTCTCACGGGGAACCTACATAATCTATCGACTTTCTCTTAGAGATTGTTGATATTGAAGAAGGAGACCCTCTCCCTAGTCTCCGGCAAAGGAACCAAAAATGCACTATTGAGTCTAGAGCCAAGAGATCATCCACAATATCTCGTTAGGACACTAAATTCTTGAAGACTTGCTTTTTCACACAATGTGTTAAGTAAGTATATATTAAGAGTCCTACACATTATCCTTGTGGTATTGCCAGAACATCCGAGTGATATGTAAAAATATTCACAATGAAGATGGAAATCCTTCTAGAGCCAACATCTAACAAGCTCTTGGTGGGTGACATGTGAAATCTTGCAAAAGATCAAGCTTGTGACAACTGGATAAAAACAATGGGGAGATTCATTCTTGAATCAACCTTGGTCCAGGAATGGAATTGACGAATACTTTTGGAAAAACCGTTCGATGTGCAAACCTTCTTTTCTCTAGCACGTTGAATGTGTATTCATTTCAAATTCAAAAAGTATATCTGATTGAAAAATACTTTTAGAAAAACCGTTCGATGTGCGAATCTCTTCTTTTCGCTAGCACGTCGAATGTGTACTCATTCTCTAATACAAAAAGTATTTTGATTGAAAATTGATCTTTCTCATAAAACCTTCATCGTATTGCAAAACTCTTTCTTCAAGCAATACGCGATTGTTTTTCAAATCATTTTTCATCAATCAGTGAATCTCAATTTGCTGGTTCACTCACTCCGTGTTGTCTTCTTTGAGACGTTCCGGTTTGAGAACAGCTAGAACAGCTACGAAACCCTGTCAAGGAGATTCTTAGGAATCCTACCTGATCACAGGCAGTACTTGTACTGATCAACGGGGAACCGTGGGCCGTGTACCTCAATTCAACGAAAGTGATCAAAGACACTTTCGTGCGCTTTATTGCTAACTGTCGTATGCAGGTACACCCCGACGATTGCAGCTGATCAGAATTGAGGAGTCAATCCAAAGCCGCATGTTCACAGCAACCACACTTAATTGAAGAAATCATGACTGGTGTATATCTACATAACCTGATTCTGATATTTTTATACTATGCTTCTGCTACGCTGCTGCAAATATCATGAACCAGTAAGGCTTCCGCTACTCTGATGGAAAGATGTCATGATTCAAAAGTGTGAGCATGTTGGTCCGAAAGTCACAACTTCACATGATGGCAACACAATAAAGGGTGATCCAGAGATTTACTGTGGCTGATGAACTCAAAGAAAGCTCGAAGATCATCAAAGATGTGGATCAATTAAAGGCCTCCACTAAAAGTACAAAATATGCGGACTATGAAGAGTCATTACTATTGCACAAAGTTTGCGGAAGTGAAGAATTCAAGTCTACGAGCTCAAGAACTAAAGTCAAAGATAGAATGTTAGGAAGCAAAATGTATTTCATGAGGTGACCTCCCTTAGGGGGAGATTGTTAGGAAATGGAAATTCCATGTTAAAGTGTCGGTCACCCCAATAATGGTCTAGCATATGTTAGCTCGTATATTTGTCGTTGTTTACGTTATTTAATAGTCAATTAGTTAGTCAGTAGCGTAGAATAGTTTAGAGTAACACTGTGGAGGAAGGACGGGTCTTTACCCACCGTATGCCTGATCCACAGGCCGATAGGAGGTCGTGTATTGTGTAAGTATAAATACCCTTTCCAACCATGGAAGGGGTGGTGCTTTCAATCTAATATTCCATACTTTTGTGTAAACCTCTAGCAAGAACACCCTCTCTCTCTCTACTTTCTCTCTCTAAAATGGTAAACATGTATTTTGATCATCCAAGACCACCCGAATCATCAACACAATAAAAATAACGATCCTACATTACTAGAACCTTTTTGGGTTTATTCCAGTACTAGCTCTGTCTCAGTCCGCACTCTTCGCATATTCTCGTTTTTTTACCTTTTTCATCATACCTAAGGACTTCTACACTATCTAGTGGATTGTCCCTGGGTAGATCCCTCCGTCTCTGGCGGGATTGTGGGAACGAATACCTAACCTAACCATCCTTATATCTCCATGCATAAAATAAATTGGTTAGTCTTTTGGTATTGTTCATTCCGCCTTGAAACCAATTGAAAACCATTTGAAGATCAATCAAGGTACTTGTGATATAAAATCAAAAAGTTTTGTACCTTAATTGTTTTTTATATTTTAGAAATGCTCCCCCTCAACATGTGCTTCAAGTGGTAGAAATTATTTTAGCTCATGGAGGCAAGAGGACTTTTGAAATCTTAGATTGAGAATGAAAGATCCAATCTTTGATTAAAATTTTCTAAAATGGTCATCATCATTTCCCGATCCAATATTGTATTTTAAGTACTTCGGATGAAATATTTTGGGAAGGATGAGGTTTTATTTTGATTGATCCCCCTCAATATGTGCATCGAGATTCGAAAGTGTTTTGCACATATTAGAGGGAACCAGCACTTTGAGATAAATCAATCACGTTTCAATCCTTTTTGGTTTAAGATAGATGCTCCCCCTTAACTTGTGCATGGAAAGTTCCTGAAATCGTTTGGCACATGTAGGGAGGAGTGCTTGTTATTATATTTCAAAAACCACTTATCGAATCATCAGTTTATATCCAATTTAAATCACAAATTCTCCCCCAATCACAACTTTCAAACCCTTTGAAATTTGTGATCTCAATTGATTTAAATTATTTTTGAAGGCTTTTTGAGTAGAAAATGTTACTTTCTTTTAAAACCATTTAACTGATAAGGATCAGATTATAAGACTTTAAACACCAATGATTAATCATGCTTAGGTATCTTATGAAAACACAACATTATCCTTGGTCTGGATCCAATTGAACAAAAATTGTTCTTTTTTATTATCCATGAGTAGACCTTATTCGTTTACGTGCCAATTGTTTGAAAAATAACCTTTTGAATTGTTTGAAATCATTCTCCCCCTCAATCAATGACTTAAGTTGTTGATTGAGTGATAGAGATTTTGACAAATGATAAGTCCATATGATTTTCAAAATAAAGTCCGAGTTATTTTCAAAGCAATTTTGTTTTCATTAGATGACAAATATTTTTTAGAAGAATCTTTTTAGAAGGAAAAATATTTGTGAGGAAACATTTGTCTTTTTGGCGACAAAATTTTCTTATGAACTTTTGTTTTACAATCAGAGCATGAGGTTTCAAAATTAGATTAAGCATGGCTCTGTTCTTTCTTTTAAAAAAACGGGTTACTGCCTGAAATGATAATAAACCTACATTTTTCTCTATCTCATTTTTTTTAATTAAAATATTTATTATTTATGTTCAAACTTCATCTAAAGACCCTTGCCATTTTGAATGACAGATCAAAGTCCGTAGATGTTATCGAAACCAGATAACATGATATGAAAAACAATATTTTTGAACTTTTTCAAATTTTTTTGATTTTTATGGGTTTTGAAATTTTATATTTTTTTATTTTCTTTTTGTTGGTTTTATAATTTTGTATTTTGCTTTTTGATAAAATATGTCAAAGAATAGATGAGGAAACACCTTTACTCCTCGTCTTCCTCCTGAAGACGTTTGAGTGTCTCAGGTTGTAGGCTCTTCAAGCCAAGACGTGAAAGGATAATCTCAAACCGTTCTCTAGGAAGAGCTTTAGTAAAGATGTCTGCCAGCTGATATTCAGTCCTTACAAAATATAGTTCAACCACACCTTTCTCTACTTGTTCCCTAATGAAGTAATGTCGAATGTCAATGTGCAATGGTACTTTTGTTATCACAATACAGAGAAACTTTGTTGAATACAAAGCCATAGTTAGATAATTGGGATCTCATCCATAAGATTTGAGCACAACAAGATGACATGGCTATGTATTCAGCCTCTGTAGAGGATATAGACGTACTCATTTGTTTCTTTGAAGACCAGCTTACTAACTTATCTCCCAAAAATTGAGCACCTCCTGACGTACTTCGACGTGTATCTTGACACCATGCATGGTCTACATCTGCATATGCTGTTAGTGACATATCAGTGTCCTTCGGATACCAAAGTCCCATGTTAATGGTTCCTTGGAGATACCGAAAGACCCGTTTAACCGATTCAAGGTACTTTCTGGTAGGCTTAGCCTGGTATCTAGCACACATACATACAACGAACAGAATATCAGGTCTACTGGCTGTGAGGTACATCAGGGATCCAATCATGCTGCGATATTTTGTTTGATCAACCATGATCCCTGAGTGGTCCTCATCCAGTTTTGTATGCTCCACCATGGGAGTGTCAACAGGGTCACAAGAATCAAATCCAAATTTCTTTAAGATTTCATTAGCATATTTAGATTGATTTATAAAAATGCCTCCGGGAATTTGTGAAATTTGTAATCCCAAGAAAAATGACATTTGTCCCATCATCGACATTTTAAATTTGGAGCCCATCTCCTTTGAAAATCGGTCACATTCATTAGGGTCGATTGAGGCAAAAATAATATCATCAACATAAATTTGAACTTGAATTAAGTGTTTTCCTGACTTTCCGGTGAACAATGTGGGATCAACTGCTCATTTGCTGAATCCATTTGTCAAAAGAAACTTTGACAATGTATCATACCATGCCCTTGGAGCTTGCTTCAAACCGTAAAGGGCCTTCTTCAAGCGGTAGACATGAGTAGGATGCTCTGGATTCACAAAACCTTCGGGTTGACGAACGTACACCACTTCTTTGAGATCTCCATTAAGAAAGGCAGTCTTTACATCCATTTGATACCATGTTCTTGCTAGCAGCATTAGCTAGGAAGATTCTGATAGCCTCAATTCGTGCAACCGTAGCAAATGATTCCTTAAAGTCAATACCCTCCTCTTGTCGGTATCCTTTAGCCACTAGCCTTGACTTATTCTTCAGACATCACGGTGCTCATCAAGCTTTACTTTGTAGATCCACTTGAGAGCAATAATCATAGCACAATCTGGAGCAGGTACTAATTCCCATACATCAAGACGATCGAACTCATGGATTTCTTCTTGCATAGCACTAAACCAGCTCTCCTCAGACATTGCTGTTTTGACATCTTTAGGTTCGATCTTTGATAATACAAAATTGAAAAAGCACCATAAGGCATCAGTAGCAAGTTTTTTACGAGTGGATACCGGGCGAGAAGGGTTCCCAATGATGTTGTCCAGTGGGTGATCATGTGTCCATTTTCTGAGATATTCATATGGTTGATGATGAGGAACTGATGTAGCAGATTTTGGATCCCCTGATAAAGATGGTTCAGGTGTTGGTTTAGGGGCAACTATGTTTTCAAACAGGGCATCTTCGGGGGTAGCAAAGGGGTTATCTCCATCATAATTAGCAGCTACATTTCCATGATGACAGCCAAAGATTGAGGATTCAAATATAATGATGAGTGATCGGCAACTGGCGCTTCTTAAGATAAAGTCATTGAAACGGATGGACCATTCATATTGGTTGGATTAGAAGCAACTGCAGTTGGTGGTACATAATTGTCATTAGCCTGAAGTTCATAATATTCATCAAACATCGGATCAAAAAATTTCTTCAAATCTTCTTCTGATGGAGGTACATAAGCATCTGCAAGGGAGTGATTTTGTATAAGAGAAGAACTGATGGGATTTCTTGACAAAAATTGAGGTGTGGGTCCAGAACCAGATTGTCCAGGAGCCGTTTGCTACCCTTCCGATTTGGAGCATAACCAATGAAAACTCCAATGTCCGCCTTAGCTTTCAATTTTCCTAAATCTTGACCATCATTAGTTGGATAGCATAGGGCACCGAACACACGAAAGAAAGAAAGATCCGGTTTTCGGTTGTGGACAAGTTTGTAAGGAGTTTTTCCATGAGTTGTATGAATTAGGGAACGATTTTGGGTGTAGCACGCAGTGGCAATGGCTTCCGCCCAGAGAAACATTGGAGCCTTTGAATAAATCAGCATAGTCTTCGCAGCTTCTACAAGAGTTCGATTTCGTCTTTCAACTACACTGTTCTGTTGAGGAGTACGTGGAACACTTTTTTGATGGCTGATTCCAATGCTTTCATAAAACTGACTTAGTTTTTTGTTTTCAAACTCAGTTCCATTGTCTATTCGGATGATTCTGACTGTTTTATTAAGTCGAACCTGCAGCTGTTTAATAAGTTTGATGATGGTGTCGGGAGTTTCATCCTTTGACCTCAAGAACTTAACCCAAGTAAACCGAGAGTAGTCATCAACCACGACTAGCACATATTTCTTCATGTTTATAGTTTGCACTCTCATTGGTCCGCACAAATCCATATGAAGGGTATGAAGAACTTCCATAATTGATTTTGCAGGTTTGGATTTATGGGCATATTCTTGCTCTTTCCCAATTGGCATGCTGAAAAAGATGATCTTTTTCATATTTTAATCTGGGTAAGCCTCTTACGAGGTCCTTTTTAGAAAGATCATTTATGGTACTGAAGTTCAAGTGATTGAGACGACGATGCCATAACCATGACTTTGTTTTAGAAGCCTTTGACAACAGGCAGATTGGAGAAGACTTCATCATGTCTTCGATAGAGATGGTGTACAAAATAGTGCCACGAGTTCCCTTTAAAAGCTCAACACCGTCCAATTCTCTAACGAAGCAAGTGTGTTTTCTGAAGGCCACTTCAAGATCAGAGTCACATAATTGACCAACAAAGAACAGATTATGACCGAGTCCTTCAACATAATATACCCGGGAGATTACACTGTCACCAAATACATAATCTCCGTAACCCATAATTTCCCCAAAGTGGTCGTTCCCAAATCTAACAGTCCCGATGAATTTATTCACAAAGTTCTTGAGCCATGAGCGATCTCCAGTCATATGCTTTGAACAGCCTGAGTCCAAATACTACAGAACGATTTGTACGACTTGCAGTTGAACACAGACAAGTATGTATGATTGGATAATTTTGATCCCCATGCGAGAATGGGTTCTACTTGGTTAGTAAATGAGATTGGAACACCCACATCAGTAATAGAAGCTATGACATCATTAGAGGTGGATGCAAGACTAGTAGAAGCACTTGGCCTATGTGTAGTATGACTACTTATTAAGGGGATGATCCTACAGTAGGTTTCCATTCCTTAGTGGGCATAGATCTATTCCTATTAGGACAAAATTCATTAACTTTGAATGTGCGGCCAGTGGGTTTCCATTGATAACCCACATTATTGAACTTTCTCCATGTAGGTTTCCAATAATTACTAACCTTTTTCCAAATTTGCTTTCTGGCATCCTTAACCTGTTTAGCATTTCTTACATTTTTTACTAGGGATTTAACAACATTTTTCAACTCATTCACAATACATTCATGATAAATACCAGAAACCAATCATTCATTACATGTTTTGCAAATAGTAGCAGAATTCGAATTAATTACAGTACGCTTATATCTAATACTAGAATCAACACGATTCGTCTTATTCAACTCAAACTTATTGTTCCTAGGGTGGTCTTCTACTTTCTTCCCTTGATCACTCTTGGCTTGCGAGGTCCTATCTTGCTTTGTATTTCCTGGAGGCTTTGACCCGCTTACCTTAGTGCCACTGATTACTCCTGTAGAAGGAACGATGGTAACATTAGTTGGTTTCACTACTTTCTGCATTCCTGGTCTATAAGTGCTGGGATCTGAGATTCTAGGAGACACATCAAAGGTCACATGCTTGAATGTAGGCATAGAACAAGGCATAACTACACTATCTTTCCTAGTACCAGGTTTAGGACATATTGCTATTAAACATTCTAAAAGTTCCTGAGATTGTTTGGCATATAAGCATGCATGCCCAATCGCATTATCAAGTGGTTTCTCTATCTTATCCTCTTCTACAATCTCACGGAGACATTCTAGACTATCCTTAAGGTACGAAAAGTATGTTTGACATGCAAGTTCATTATTCTTAAGATGAGGGGGAATATACTTCACAGACATAGCATATTTAGTACAAGCAGGCACCTTTGGTGCAACATTCTCACCACTGGTGATTGGCACTTTCCCTTTTACCTGACTCTTTAGATTCTCAATCTCTTTTTTCAAAGAAGTTCTCTTTTCATTGTTCTTGTCACGAGTGACCTTAATTGATTCATATAACTCTTTGAAATGCAGTTTAACCTTTTCATTTTCTACTAGAAAACACTCATTTTCATGTTGTAATACATTAATGATGTTTTGAAGATGAAAGTTCTGAGAATTTTGAGAATCTAAAGGAGGAGGCATATGGAAGTCAGTCACTTCATTCTTTTCACCCTTTAGATGGGAAATTTGTGCTTTCAACCTTTTGATTGTGTTACAATGAGCTTGAATTTGTTCATCACGTTTGCTTATTTCGAAAACTGCATCAAACTCAGGAGCATCCGAAGATGTCTTGGCATTTGAAGTTTCAACATTTTCTTTAAAGTGTTGATATTTTAAATGTAAATCAAGATATTCAACTTCCAATTTAGAAAAATGTCTGACCATGTTATCATGATCATCCCTTTCGATTTTCTCATGCAATTTTGAATTCTTAGTATCAAGCTCATTGACATAATCTTGAGAAACTTTCAGAGCAACAGATAATTCATGAAATTGAGAAGCAGTAACGGAATAATTTGTAACAGTGTAAAACACATCTTGAGCAATACATCTAGAGATCAAATTATCATTTAGGATATGAAGATTCTTTCTCTTAATCTCATTAATTTTAAGCTCACATTCATAGTTTTTAACCTCGTTTTCCATTTCATTAAACATCTTTTTCATTTCCTTAATCTCTATATCTATGGCCTTTTGAAGATTCTCAAATTGTTCTTTTAGTTGTTTAAAGAAAGGCATGACCTCAGTTAAATAACATTCTTTTGTTTGCTCAAAACCCCTTTCCCGTTCAGTAATTCCCGTTGGAGTGATTCTCTTCTTGCATGTTTTCTCAAAATCAATGAATAGTTGGTAAACTACATACATGCTGACTAAGGTTTTGCTTTAGGTGGGAAGAGTTCTAGGCATTAAATGCATAGGTGTATTTGGAGGATACACAGTGGCAGGAGGCAATTTCCTACAGGGGGGATTCTTTTCAACAAGATTATCAACTTTTTGCTTATCCATATCTTTCTTCCAAAACACTTGTTCAGGGGTCAACTGAGTCTGAGGTCTAAACTTATTGAAGGCAATCCAGTTTTCCTTAGCATAATTCGGTGTTAATGTGATAGTATACTCTATGCACCAAGGATCTTTTAGTTTCTTATCCATTTTCTCTCTAGAGGCATCTTCTAATTCTCTATCCTCTTCAGTGTTTTCTACACAAGTAGGCTTTTGTCTAGGCTTAAGGATTTCATTGCCATCATAAATCACCTTTTGAGCAGCTTTTGCTATCTTACCATACTCAGGATTGGGTTTCTCTGCAAGGCCAATACTATGCTTATCACTTAAGACTCTATGCTTATTGATCATGTGAGCAGTCTGAATGGTGTTCCCTTGTACGTACAACTTGCTTTCAAGTTTGTTTTTCAAAAAATTTAGGTTGGAAAAATCATTAAGTTTTGATTCCTTAGCATTGAATTCCTGCTTAAGCACCTTTACATTTTCTTGAAGTTCTTGCTTTTGCTTAATAGTTTTATTAAGATTTTCTTGTAAGGAATTTAACTCTTGTTTTAATATTTCTTCCCTAAAATTACTTTTTCTGATAAGTGTACGCATTTGGTTATCCATCTCCTGCTCACGGGTAGTCAATTCAAAGTTAGCACGCTGTTCATATATGGAAACTTGTTCCTTATAGGCATTTAGTTCAGAGGTTATGGAATCATCAGGTGCACATTCAGTGTATTCATCAAAAATATAGCCATCATTGACAGCAGAAGATGCATCACTTGGTACAATTTCACTTTCATCTTGCTTCACATATTGATCATATGGGACAACATTGCTATTACCCATATTTTCAATATCTGATTCAATTATTTCAGTTGATTAAACTTTGTCGTGAATCTTTTGCACATCAACCACATCGTATAGTTTTAATACCTCAGATATGATGGATTCCTTGGAGGGACTGGCTTGCTGAGGTGGAGAGACCATTAGTGTGATGTTAGCCATAAAGATGGTTTGTGCCGTTGGTTCATCATCAACATCAGAGTCAAATGCATCACAATCTGCAACTTGAAAGACATTGGGATTGTTCTGGGCTACACCTTGCACTGGTTATTTCCCTCAGCAAGAAACAGCAGCTCTTCCTCATCCAACATTGCTCCATTGTCTTGAGCTTGCACAAGTAGCATCTTATCCCTGAAGTACTATGCATTATGTGGACGTTTTGGTTGAGTGCAGTTCCTAGCAATGTGTCCTTCCCCTTCACAGTTGTAACACTTGATTGGCTTCCCTTGACCCTAAGCCGCAATCCTTCCTTGATTCTGATTTCCCACATAACCTGCACCGGCTCATTATGTGGTAGATAAGCATTCTGCCTTCCTTGCATGTTTTGAACTACTACCCTTCCATCTTTAACAGTAGCATGATTGTGTAGATTAGATGCGGTTCTGAGGTGATTGTTGGTGTGTGGAGTAACATTCAGGTTTTGCTTAACCATTAGAGCCGGTTGATTTGCAAAGTTTTCCATGAATGAGTCTGAAGGTTTATACCCTGGATCCGGAATGAGTTTGTGATTACCATCCCCCGTAGGTATGACTTGTGATGCTTTGGTAGTTATTCCCACATTAGTGTAGAATGCAGTTGAATCATTTGAAGAACTTGCATCTCGAGCATTAGTATTGAACTTTTTCATGATCATTCGTTCAAATGCAGCATGCTTCTCATGTTGGAGCAAGTAAGCATACAATTGCTCATAATTGGTGTGCCTAAGTCCTTTGTTCAATTTAACAGCAATGACACCTTTGTGCCATTCAGGATTCATGTTGTTCACGAACTTGGAATTGAGCTGGATATTTGGCATTGTCATCTTGATATTCCTCATATCATTCACAAGCTTGTGGAATCTCACATAATATTCAGTAACACTTTCCCTTGGAATCATTTTAAAGTTCTCAAAGTCATCATACAATTGAGATTCTCTACCTTCCTTAGTTAGTTCTGAACCAGAGAGAAGCATCTTGACATTATCCCAGACAACCTTGGCTTCAGTATTGTGAGATCAGCTTGTAAATATCCTTTTGTAAACCTTGAAGTATGATGTTTGAGGCTCGAATGTCAGCATCATATCTCTTCTTTTCCTTATCATCAAGCTCATCATACATTCTTGGTCTATCGAACCCTAATGTAACATTTCCATCAGTTTTAGTTTCGAGAATGTCCCTAGTAGTTCCGATTTGAAATGGTCCTTCATCAATTGACTTAAGGATGTTAACCCCATTCTCTTTTCCTAAGCAATACAATCTGATTCTTTGAGCCCAAGAGTCATAATCGGTTCTATCAAGCATGGGAGGACGAGTATCGGATCCTGCAGCTTGAACATCATCAGCAACGGAAGAAGTGATTGTAGACATGATTCCTAATTCCACGAGATTTTACTACTCTTTGATTAAACCGGGAAATAGATTCTTTCACGGGATTTTACTAAATCAAGAGAAAACCGTAAAACGTATCACGGAGAAATGACAAGTCTCAAGAGACAAATCGCACAACTGACAAATCGCTTGATTCAAATTGCACACCTGACAAATCGCTTATGTCAAATTGCACAACTGACAAATTGCTTCTGTCAAATCGCTTTCAACACAAATCGCTTAACTGTCAAATCGCTTAAGTGTCAAAATGCTTAAGTGTCAAACCGCTGTCAATATGAACCACTTCAGTTATAACGCTTTATGACAAACCGCTTAAGTGTCAAACCGCTTAAGTGACAAATTGCTTAAGTGACAAATCGCAGGGGAACAATAGTACTTCCACTACTTTGTCCTTTCTTGTCTCTTTGTCTTAACACACAAACCGCTTACGTGACAAATTGCTTAAAACAGGTGACAAACCACTTAAAAGCTTGATCAAATCGCTTCAAAGAAAATAACTACGAGAGACAAACCGCTTCTTTGAGAAACTTCAAAAACTAAACTTTTTCAATCCAAAACACTAAAAGCAAGATGATTGAGACCTTTCAATCCAAAACCTAAACACTTATGATGATTCTAAACACAAAAGTACTATCAAAATTCAAACTTTAACACCAAAAATGATCCAAATGATGAAAACTACTCAAAACTCATTCAAACCCAAAAACCTATGAAAACCACTAAAAATCCAAGAACATGTAAGGTAGATGATCAAACCATGGCTCTTGATACCAATTGTTACATATTGGTTTTCACAAACACATAAACAAGCACATATATGGGTCAAATGTTTTGAGTTCTAGAGAGAGAAAGTGGAAGAGAGTTGGGAACTTTAGTGAGACAAAGAAAAATGTATTATGGAAGCTCCAACCCTTTGCCTTGCTAGGCAAAGGGTATTTATATTTAGTTACATGAGACGCCTCCTACGAGTTGTGGATCAGGCATACAGTGGGTAAAGACCCGTCCGTCCTCTATGGTGTTACATAACAAACTACTAACTATTACTAAATGACTACGACTATGAGCTTTCTAACGAATACATATACTTGAGGTGACCGACTCTTTAACTACTGGATTTTCTAAATCCTAACAAAATCTAGCTCATCTTGGTGCTTATGACATGCTTCAGGAGTTGAAGTCTATGTTCTCCCAACAGGCATAGCAAGATCTTCTACAAACTGCACATGAATTTCACGCTTGCAAGCAGGAAGAGGGTCAATTGGTTAGCTCATATGTTCTAAAGATGAAGAGCTACATTGACAACTTGGAACGTCTTGGTCGCCCGGTTACTCTAAACTATGGAGTTAGTTTGATCCTAATCGATCTCTCTAAAAAGTACATTTCGTTTGTTCAGAACTTTAGTATGCACAGCATGGGGAAGACTGTGAATGAACTACATGCTATGCTTAAGCAACATGAGCAGACGTTGCCAAAGAAAGATGTTGCACCTGCACTACATTATGTACATGAGGGTGGTGGTAAGGTCCAGAAAAATCACAAAAAGAATAAATCGTTTAAGGCTGCTAAGGGGAATCGTGGAAATGGAAACAGCAAGTTTGGTTATGCTACTGAGTATAAGCCATACAATGCTTCTACTTCCAAACCCAAGATTCCTCCACCACCCAAGAAGGATAATCTAGCGAAGGACGCTACATGTCATAAGTGTGGTGAGACAGGACATTGGAGAAGGAATTTTCCCCAGTATCTCACCGAGTTAATGAAAAGAAGAAATCTCTTGCAGCTAGTTCTTCAAGTATTTTCACTATAGAAATCTACTCTTTCCCTAAATCATCCTTAGTATATGACACTTGTTGTGGTACTCACATCTGTAAAACTACTAAGGGTCTCAGGGGAAGTAGGAAGCTGAAACCAGGAGCTTTAAGTCTGTACGTGGGCAATGGTTAACGGGCAGGAGTTGAAGCGATTGGAGTTTTTCATTTATGTCTCCCTAGCGGATTAGTTATTAACTTAAATGATTGTCACTATGCTCTCTCTATTACTAGAGGGATTATTTCAGTTTCTCGTTTGTATGACGATGGTTTTATTAACCATTTTGAATCAAATAATGCTATTTTAGTTTCTAAGAATAACGTTGTTTATTTTACTGTTATTCCTCATAATGGTATTTATGAAATTGATATGTCTTGTTCGAATACAAATGATTGTTCTATGTTTGTTGTTAGCAATAAAAGAGCCAAGTCTAACTTGGACTCTGCTCTCTTGTGGCATGATCGTCTTGGATACATTAGCAAGAAACGCATGGAGAAGTTGCAACACGATGGACTTCTCAACTCATCTGACATTAAGTCACTTGAAAAGTGTGTTGCTTACATGTCTCGTAAGATGACAAAAAAACCTTATTCACATCAAGTGGAAAGGGCTAAAGATATACTTGGACTTATACACTCAGATGTATGTGGCCCATTTAGAATCACATCAAGACAAGGAGCAAATTACTTCGTGACTTTCACTGACGACTATAGTCGGTATGGTTATGTTTACTTGTTGAAACATAAACATGAAGTGTTTGAAGCATTTAAGGTGTTTCAAAAGGAAGTAGAAAATCAACTCGGGAAGACCATAAAATCACTATGTTCTGATCGTGGTGGTGAATATATGAGTCAATAGTTTTTGGATCATCTTAAGGAGCATGGGATTATTGCCCATCGAACTCCTCCTTATACTCCACAACACAATGGTGTATCTGAGAGGAGAAATCGAACCCTGCTTGACATGGTGCATTCTACGATGAAACAAACTACTCTTCCAAAGTCCTTTTGGGATTATGCCATTGATTTTGATGCACGCATTCTCAATATGGTTCCAACTAATAAGGTTGAAAAGATACCATACGAAGTATGGCATAGGCAAGCCCCTAAGCTGTCTTACTTAAAAGTCTGGGGTTGTGAGGCTCTTGTTAAGCGTGATACACTTACCAAACCTGACAAACTTGAACCTAGAGCTGTTAAGTGTATCTTTGTAGGATACCCTAAGGAAACTATGGGATATTCTTTCTATCTTCCATCTGAGAACAAAGTTATTGTTGCTCGAAATGCTGAGTTCTTTGAGAATGATCTTATGGATCTTGAAGCAAGTGGGAGTTTAGAAGATCTTGAAATAATTCAAGATGAAGATACAAATCCTTCTTTAGACACTAGCATTCATCATGATGAGGAGGATCAAGAAATTGAAGAACCTCAAAGTGATATTGTTCCCATTCGAAAGTCCACTAGGACACGTCGTGCTCTTGACCGTATGTGTTTATACATTGATGTTGAGGAACATGAGTTAGGGGATCTTGGTGAACCCAATAACTATAAAGCTGCATTGCTGGATCCTGAATCCAAGAAATGGCTTGATGCAATGAATGTGGAAATGCAATCCATGAAAGACCATGATGTCTGGGTTTTAGTTGAGCTGCAAGATAGTTGGCAGCAAGTGGCTCTTCAAGAAGAAAACCGACATGGATGGTAAGGTGTACACCTTTAAATCTTGTCTCGTAGCAAAGGGCTTCACTCAAACCTACGGGATTGATTATGAAGAAACCTTTTCTCCTGTAGCAGACATTAGAGCTATAACGCTTCTCATAGCTATATCGGAATTCTATGACTTTGAGATATGGCAAATGGATGTCAAAATTGCCTTCCTCAATGGACATCTTTACGAAGAGGTCTATATGGATCAACCTGAGGGTTTTGTTGATCCTAAATATCCTAACCGTGTATGCAAGCTCAAGCGTTCCATTTATGGACTTAAGCAAGCATCGAGGAAATGGATTAAACGTTTTGATGATGAGATCAAGAAATTTGGATTTTCTTAGAATCAAGATGAGCCATGTGTATATCAGAAAGCTAGTGGGAGTTATGTCACTTTCCTAATTCTATATGTTGATGACATATTGCTTATGGGAAACAACATTCCAATGTTACAAGTTGTAAAATCCTATCTTGGAAGATGTTTCGTCATGAAAGATTTAGGTGAAGCTGCATATATTCTTGGAATCAAGATCTATCGAGACAGATCTAAACGATTAATTGGTTTATGTCAAAGTTCTTACATTGAGAAAATCTTGAAGAGATTTTGTATAAAGAATTCTAAACGTGGAGCTATCCCAATGCAAGAAGAGCCTAAATTGAGTAAGTCACAAGGTGCTGAAACACCTGCTGCGAAAGAGCACATGCAAAGAGTTCCTTACGTTTCGGCTATAGGATCTATTATGTGTCACACCCCAAATTACCTGTTTTGCAGCGGAATGGAATTCCTGGGGATTGACTGTCATAGCATCACAATCACAGTTATATTGAACGACCTAAAGTGTCGTTTGGAAAATACATCGTTTGATTTAATAAAATAATCAGAGTTACAACATCGGTCCCAAAAGGTTTACAAAGTTTGCGGAAATATAAATATATTACAAGTCCAAACGATGGTTTTAAAAGAAAGTGCCATAATGTACAATGATGTAAGTCGACGCCGCGACTCAAAAGGTGGTTCCTTAACCATGCCATGATGATAATGCCTTAGATACCTGAGAATAAACATGCTAAAAAGGTCAACACAAAGGTTGAGTGAAATCCATAGGTTTAAGTAATTTGTTTGAACACAATAATCGTAGTGTGAGTTAAACGGTTTCACACTCATCGTTAAAAACAAAATCGTATTTATTTCACTAAGTTCATGACACCAAAGCGTAAACATCGCACCAATAAAAATTGGTAATCATCGTTTCATCGCCGCCCTAATAGGTAATTTGCCAATTTACCTTAATGATTCAAATATAGTGCGCTCGATTTCCCCTAAATGGGTCAATAGGAGCGGGAGTGTTAATTCCAATAGGCCTATTCATAATATTCGCGCTCACTCGCAAGTGACTAA